>CM040400.1:10275418-10550418 GCA_022702515.1 Ilyophis sp. 1 JC-2022 | reverse complement strand
TACAAACCTAGCTCCTATTCATTATCTGTAATTACAGTTGTCTGGCAAGCAGAAAGTCCATTCATGTTGAAACTTTTGACCTACCTGTCCAGTCTGTCTTTAAACAAATTTGTTCCAGAAAATCTCACCCCCTTCTGAAATTAGCACTGATGTTTACTCCAGTTTTTGAGTGAGCTTTATCCAACTCCCTTTTATTTATCTTTCCGTGAAATAGCGCCAGTGTAACGGGTCGCTGTGAAATGTCAAGCTGGTGAGCACTTGCTAGCTACTGGCACTCTCACAGTTGAGTTCTAGTGTGAGTTTCAGTCGGTCAGTTGGTGCGTCAGTCTGTGTATGTCAGTCAGTGGGCAGGTTGCCTGGTTCCAGTGTTAGTGGCAGTCGGTCAGTTGGTGTGTCAGTCTGTGTATGTCAGTCAGTGGGCAGGTTGCCTGGTTCCAGTGTTAGTGGCAGTCGGTCAGTTGGTGTGTCAGTCTGTGTATGTCAGTCAGTGGGCAGGTTGCCTGGTTCCAGTGTTAGTGGCAGTCGGTCAGTTGGTGTGTCAGTCTGTGTATGTCAGTCAGTGGGCAGGTTGCCTGGTTCCAGTGTTAGTGGCAGTCGGTCAGTTGGTGTGTCAGTCTGTGTATGTCAGTCAGTGGGCAGGTTGCCTGGTTCCAGTGTTAGTGGCAGTCGGTCAGTTGGTGTGTCAGTCTGTGTATGTCAGTCAGTGGGCAGGTTGCCTGGTTCCAGTGTTAGTGGCAGTCGGTCAGTTGGTGTGTCAGTCTGTGTATGTCAGTCAGTGGGCAGGTTGCCTGATTCCAGTGTTAGTGGCAGTCGGTCAGTTGGTGTGTCAGTCTGTGTATGTCAGTCAGTGGGCAGGTTGCCTGGTTCCAGTGTTAATGGCCGTTGGCTTACCTGCAGAGCTGATGACTGGCCCACCCACCAGGTTGAGCTGGATGGTCTCATCACTGTGCTGCTTCTCCTGTCCAAGTACCATCCAGGACTCCACTTCATCTGAGTCTGAGTCCGAGTCCGAGTCCAGGACTACGTCCTCCGAGCCCTCACTCAGCAGGACCGGCTGAGAGGCGACGTGTGCGTGAGGCTGCCCCCTGCTGGCAGGACGTAGGCGCTGCAATTTATTGCCCTTGGCAAGGCAGACTCCCTCTTCCTCTTCCTCTTCCGTGACGTCCGACACAGTGATGATCTCGGGGTCCGAGTCGATAACGATGACGCCCTTTGACGACTGTTCCCTCACCTCTTGCTTAGGCTGCCTTTCCTCCTGCTCCTCCTCCTCCTCCTTGTCCCAGTGGGAGGAGTAATGTACCTGGCTGTAGAGCTTGAACTCCAGCTCACTGTCCACCTCCGAGCCACTGGACTCCCCCGTCTCCTGGTACAGCTCATCCTCATAGTCCTCCCTTTCCTCGTAGCCCCCAAACATGCTGAAGGGCCCCTGAGCTGCCGGAGAAGACATTCATCATCATCATCATCATCATCATCCCAACATAAAGCAAGAAGCCCATGGCTGTTTCAATTATCACAGCAGATATAGAGGCCTTCCACTGATTTTCAATGCTTCCAAAAATGAAATTAATTAGTTATTAATTCATTAGTCCATCCATCCATCCATCCAGCTTATTCCTGGTCAGGGTCACGGGTGGGGGGGTGCTGGAGCCTATCCCAGCACGCATTGGGAAAGAGGCAGGAATACACACCATTCACTCACACACTCATACTTATGAGCAATTTAGAGTCTCCAATTAGCCTAGCCTGCATGTCTTTGGACTGCGGGAGGAAACCCACACGGACACGGGGAGAACATGCTAACTCCGCACAGAAATGCCCTCGGCCAGGATTCAAACTCTGTACCTTCTTGCTGTGAGGCGACAGTGCTAACCACTGCACCGCCGTGCCGCCGCAATTAATTAGTCCCTCTGTACATTTGGTTTGTCCCGTTATATGGACGGTACAGAATGTGGTTATTGTACATTCCCTGTGGTTTTTGCCGGATTTTGTTTCCTTCATCCAAGCCCCATATCCTGTGTGCCACGCAAATAGTTCCCCACTGCTCGCTCACCAAGCTGGGTGGGATTTCTGTCGTTCCGCTTGGCGATTCCTGGGTGTGCTCTACGATCCAGGCATAGAAGCACAAAGCACCAAACGGAGGCGTCTTAAATACACTGTCATGGTTGCACTCTTCATCGGGAGGCATTTCAAACCTGCACGCTGCTCATTTTCATGGCGCCATCAATTAAACAACAGCGATGAAAACATTCTCAAAGAATGTACAACAATGGTCCATTTGTGTATAATGTGCACATCAGCGTAGATCAGTGGTTCTGAAACTCGGTCCTGGGGCCCCCCTGTGTATGCTGGTTTTCGTTCCAACCACAATTGCAATCCGATAATTTTAACAAGCTTTGCACTTTTCATGTTTTGATGGATTATTCACCCTCTTAAGCCAAATAGCTATGCATGCCATGTAGAATAAATGTCCCATGTTCACATTTTGCTTATTGTGCTATATTTCAAACAATTTCATTAAAAGAGGGAACAAAACTGAGCAAATGAAAGGCTGAGGTGAATCAATAGGCTCCTAACTGGTGAAAGTGTGGACACATGGCCACGGAAACTAACCATTTGGTTGAGAATGAACAATTCAAAGACGCAAATTGATAATGAGCCAAACCAGCACTGTGTTAATAAGTTTAAGGAAACAAAATTATGAAAGAACTTAAACACATTTGTTCAACGACCTAATTAGGAGCATATTGATTCACCTCAGTCTTTAATTTGATCAGTTATAACATTTTGTTAACTCTTTTTATGTAGTTGTTTGCAATATAGCACAATAAGCAAAACATGAACATGGAACATTTATTCTAAATGGCATGCATAGCTATTTTCTGACATAATTTGGCTTAAGAGGGTAAATAATCCATAAAAACATGAAAAGTGCAATTAACCGCTTGTTAAAATTCTCGGATCGCAATTGTGGTTTGGATGAAAACCAGCATACACAGGGGGGCCCCAGGACCGAGTTTGAGAACCACTGCTGTAGATCAAGCCCTATTTCACTCCATTTCATGAGTGTTGCCAAAGTATCTGCTACAACGGGACATTATCAAACAGTGCTTAAAAAAGAAAAAAGATCAATTCTACACACGGTTGCACAAGATTGAGGGCAGTGAGTTTGCGCGTCTCATTGCTGCCTCAAATAACTTACAGTAGGTATAATTTGAATTTCTACCACCTGGGTTGGGTCACACAGACGCAGTAATCGCTACAGATTCCAGAGCACAAAAGCCAATCCCAAAAACCAGAATTAGGCCATTTCAGAAACGGTATCTACCGTCAAAATGAGGTCATGGAAAAACATCTGTGGACTCAACGAGAGATGGGCACTTAACATCAGACGTGAAGAGAGTTCTCCGTATGGGCCCACTGGCCCGTACAGTGGAGCGTCTCAGTAATGACAGCAAGCGATGAACGACTCAATGGCTCTCGCTATAAGGGACATGAAACGGTCACAAGTCAGCAACCGGGGAACAGGACACAGAGGGGAAAAAATGCGAAAAGGAAAAAACAAAATGGCCCAACCGGTCTCCCAAATGCAGACCGTGTATTGATGACTCATTTCCCTGCTCCACTGCTGGGGATTTGAAAGGGTACAGGCGGCGCCGTCCTGGTTTTAGACATTAGCTTGTGCATCAACCTGAACATTAGAGGTCTGAATGCAGTTCACAAGGAAGGGGGGAAAAAATGTGGGTCAGGGAGTCTGAATAATGAGCGTCATCATGGTTACTTTATATATATATATAAAAAAAGAACTGAACACCTCCAGATTGTCAGTCTATAAGCACACTTCGCTGAAGCAATATGTGCAGCGTTTTATTCTGTAAGGACTGTTAGGATTCTGGGAGCCATCTGGTTCTTTGAAAATGCTTAGGCTATATATGCATGCTTTACACACACACACAGCAACGTCCCCAGAATGAAATCTACCAAAAACATATTTGAATAAAAATGCTGGCGAATTTGCACTGATACTGAAGATAATAAATACAAATTGTGACATGTATTTCATATCTCTGTGCAAAATGAAATAAGGGAGGTTAGATTGTATGATTGTCGCATCAATAATGGCTGTTACCTTATGCTGTAGCCAAACAACCAGCGAGGACACAGTCTCGGCACATAACAACAACAGAAAACAACAGAACTTCGTAGCTCACGTCAGCATTACCATTCATCCAGTATAGGGACCAAGCTAAATCTCAGAAAATACTAGTTAAAAACAGGACAGTAATTTTAATGAGTTACCTGGCTGGCTAGCACGTTGTGTTCATCATTTAGCTAAATCCAATAAGCAAAACGGATTCATAAGCAAAGTCGCACTTCAACAAAACGTCACTTGAGTGCGCAAGAATATCATGAGTTAGCAACAGAGAGCTAACATGCTACCTATGCATGTCAAGCCGTTTAAATTATACGTCTAGAAAATGTACATTTATCTGTCAATGGTCCGACATTTAGTTTCGACTGGCTTGACACGGACGTGCATGCACTGTGACACGTTATAACGTTATCATCAATTCAATTCAATTTGAGTTAGCAAGCTAGCTATCAAACAAGCATGCTGCTTTGTAAGCTAGCCAGCTAGCTCGCTAGCGAAACATTACCTTATTACGTAGGTTAATATAGCTGCATGTTATTTTGAGCTTCACTGTGAGTTTTTATGTGTGTTCCGCTTGTGTCAAAAGAATAAAGTGTAGATAGTGCTATTGACTGTATACCTCTGTCGTTAGCGAGCTAATTCCCGAGTGTCCACGTGTTTACCCTAATCTTACATACATTGCTGCCGGATGCAAACTATTCTGGGCAGGACGTGCCGTGGTAACTGTTAACTTTGTGTTCTCATACACTTAGTTCCACACAAGTAGTAACGTTTGTGAAGGCGAACTAAAAACTCACCTCTATTTAACCAGTTTGGCAACAACTTTCCTAGCAGAAAACGTTACTTCACAACCTTACACAACTGATCAAAGTTGACCGATCAAAGTGTTTCCGGGGTTTATAGCAGTATTTGGTTGGCCGACCATAGTGCCAGCAGTGTCTGTCTCCTTACTGGAGATGAGTGTGGTAATCGCGTTCGAGCAAAATCAAATTATAATTGACAACCGAATTCTAAAAAATATTAGGCTCCTGTGAATGGCAGTTTAAAGTAATAATAACAATATCACAACGTAACCTAGTTATCAGACGGTGCGGTAAGAACGAATTGCTGAATGGGAAGTTGGCTATAGCAGGCTTGCGGTGGAGTAAAAACCTATTTTCAATGCACACGAACAAGACGCTGATCATAGATTATTTTTAGGCCATACGGTGTAGCAATTCCGTTTACGTGCCTGTTTGTATTTTGCCGGTTTGGGGTTTCGGACGTGCTCTATATTTCTGAGCTATATGTTCTGAAGGAAGAAAATCTGTTCTGAATGCCATCCGATTGTTGCGATGTTACCATGCGTGTCGTGGGCAGGAAAGCCCATCACTGGAGTAAATAGTTTTATTCCAAAGGTTACATTCTCACCAATGGATTTAAGCTCGATACTGGGTCGTGCTTTAGTAGGGGTTCGGTATCGGAATTAGATTGGAGTGGGAATGCGTCACTGCTCCCTGGAAATTGAGATTTAGGGTTGATTTATTTTCTATTTATTTATCATTACTATTTCAAAAAATGAGCATCCCGTCTCTATTGACTAAACTATATGAATTCAACCATTCATGTGTTTAAAAAGGTGGTGTTAAAACTAAGGCTCAGGAGTGGATTGCACATAGCAGGCATAAACCTGAGTTATGCACAACGACTGGGGGAAGTGTTAATGATGGAAGACAGTTTCATGCAGAATGTAGGCCTATATGAAAGTATTATTCCTTTTATAAAGGGAATATAACGGAGGTCTTGCTTGATGATTGTGCAAGTTAGAGGCAGGCTGTATCAGAGATTAATATTAATTAATTAAAATTGTTCTCTGTATAGGTAGCATTTCTTTTTTATACAGTTCAATAATAGGCATGCTTGTTGGCACGGCTACATGCAAAATATCCTCCGTGTTGCACATTGTACTTGCTGTATTTCAGAACGGTATAGCCTATACAGATTTATATGTGAATTTAATGATTGACGAAATGGCAGCTTCTGATCTCAGAATGTAATGCCAATGAGCTTTGTTATTCGGGGTAGCTTTAACATTTTGGGCCCAGAAGCCATTGATCCACCTGTCCTTATTCTGAAAAATTGAGTTGTTACTCATTCTTCAAAAACAGTTCTCGGTTATACAAATGACAGAGCTGATATGAACAGACGTCAAGTGCTCTTACGGCTAAGTTATAGTCTGCCTTTTCTATGCTGAGCTTGTTTGTGTGTATCATTTCAATTTAATTTAATTTATTTTTTATCATGGATTAAATGGGTTTGTATAACTGCAAGGTCACATGCTAACCGGTAGAAAGTAGCATCACCTTCCTTGTTGTGATTTTTTGGTTCTAGAGGCAGACAGGAACAAAGTTACAAATTACACTCATTTTTTGAGGAAAAGAGTCATGATATCAGCATCTCATCCATGTGCCTTAAATGTTAGGTGAGAAAGACTACATGTATGGCATGTAGGATGAATGGGGTAGGCCTATCATACGTACACTAGGCCTTCACTTCACCCTTGGAACACATTCAGGTAGAACACCCCAAATGTTCTATGGAACATGGAACAAATTGTCATAGAATTCTGTTTACAACTTTAATGCTAGCAAGTCTGACACAGCCATGATCATTCAGAGCCATTATTTATGTTCAGACCAGTGCAGGCTAGTTGTTTGTTTCAGATAGCTCTATAGTTAAATAAAATATTGTTTTTATCCATGTGTCAATTGACATTCAAAATAGGGATTGTGCATAGCTACAGGTCTAAGATTAACACTGTCCAGCTGAGTTATGTTTTAATTATTATCTGGCAATTTAAGCTTCTGATACCTGATTGATACTGGAATTTGAAAGAATCCAACTTTTATTTAACTTGTCTTTGTGAATGCCTTTAGAATAAATGGGTCAGGCTTGTAAACGTGACAGCTTTCACACCTCTGCTATAGGAACAGTTTCTGGAGTTGACAGCCATTTGACCCACTGGAATAAGTTCTTTGGATCCCATAACAAGAGGATTGGACACAGTGTGTGAAATGTAATTTTCCTTCGATTTTTAATCAATGGGATTAAGACCTGCAGAGAGTGGTCTTTTCAATAGCCTATTAACTGAATCCTGTGCATACGGAGATGAAATGCCCTTTTGAATGCTGAGCTGAGAAATGAACATACGTGTTCATGATAATACTTAGATTTAGGCAGTCATTTTAATCTCGCTTTAACCTTCAATTTAGAGTAGCTAAGTACCTATTCCATGATGCATAGCATTTATTTTTTACACAATATTAGGCCACTTCGGTGGTTCCTTATCAAATCTAAAAACGCATCAACACGTCCACGGTTTGTCCTGAAGTCATGCAAACTTTTCGTATGTAGCCTAAATGGTAAATGGATATTCGCAATTTAAGCAATTGTCCCAAGCCCTCAAAAATGACAGAAAATTCCAGTCCACCGTATTGTAGCTACAGTGTCCTAAATTACTATTGTAGCCTACTTTTTAGGCTCTACTTGAACGAACCTATCAATTATAACCTTAATGTCATTCGGGACGGAATTAATTTAAAGGTATACAACTTCGCATTCAATTTCTGAATCATAGTCTTCTTTTTAACCGTTCCTTTTGAAGAGATCTGATTGGCTACCGGCCGAAACCGGAATATTTATTCTGTGTTTGTTGGTTGTTTGTTTGCTCAGAGCTATAATTGTCCGTTTTCATTGCAGTGTCTCGGTCTTTCTTGTCATTATTTTCAGTTCCACTTGGCCAGCGAGGGGTCGCAGAGCTCATTTGGCGAGTTCTTAGAAGCATCCCAAATATTAATTGTGTTATTAATATGATTAAGGATGAGACAACAAGCACTGAGTGCAATGTGCACTTCTTGCTTCTTTTTCTTTTTTCTTGCAATGATTGTACAGACTAGGTAACTGATAAAAGGCAAAAAAAAAACGCAATCAAATCTTAGACATAAATAAATAGATAAATAGTATTTACTAGTTAGATTCATCAAGTGAAATCCATTTTAATGTAGCCCATGCATCTACAATTACGTAGCCATGTTGCTCTTGAAGCCCAGTTATTGAAATGCATGGTCAAGGAGAATAAAAAGTTCCGAAATTGTGACTTTTATTAAATTCACATTGAAACCAAAACAAAACAAAAACAAATGCCATGGTATTGACTGTAATCAATTAAATGTAAACGAACAAAAATAAATATTTTCCAGTCATTTTCCATTTCAAAGCTATATGTTTAAATGAAATGGACTGATTAAACAGTAACCATGCATCTTATTTGTGTGTTGAACGGCAATGCATGTTTAAATAGTAATTTAAATTAGTGAAATTTGCTGATTATTTATACATGTTGAATACATTCCATGTTGAAGCTGAATTAGGTTTTTATCGTTAATGAGTGCAATCTTTGTCTGTAGGCCCTGCTATATAGGCAATTTAATATTTTATATATAATTTTATATATATTTTTGCTATATACGCTATTATGTATGTTATTTAAAAAATGATTGAGCACATCCATACATCATTCAGCATTTAAAAGAGAAATGTCAATTGTCATCTATTTAGAATTTCAGAAAATTTGCCCAAATTAGAATTTGACATATCTTAAATGTTTTTAAAAGAACATTGCAGGTTTAAAAAAAGTTACGAACGTATTCTTGCAATGTGTAATCATATTCACGTCTTGTTTATAATAATTTAAAATCAAAGACAGACATAGAGAACTAACATGTAACCAAGCAATAGATAAAGAAAACACAAAACCCTGACTGTATCATTTGACAAGTGAAATTGCTTATGACAATAAATTAATAGCCATAAATAGTAAGAAGCATTACATTTTTCACATGTATGTTGTGTATTATTGTATGTTGACAATGTACAGACTTCATATATATAATAATGTGTGTACAAGTAAACTAAATATAACTATGAAGGGAGGGAGCGATGCAAGCGAGGAGGAGGATAAAATAAAATGCAATTATGCAAGAAGAAATAATGATTTCTGAATAAATATTAGACAGCTGGGAATTATATATATATACTATTTTGGTATCTGCTCACTCCACTTCTTATAAAATTTTTGTTTTTTGGAAACAACTATAAAAATACATTTATTATTTTTATTATTATTATTATTAGTTGTAGTAGTAGTAGTGGTAGTAGTAGTATTGTTATTGTAACTGCTGTTGTTTTTAAAGAAAATATTTCATATTCTTATTTTCGAAACAAAATAATAATCTCAGCAGATTATGAAAGGTCCAAGTAATAAACAAATATGTTATGAAATGTAAATATACAACATGTAAATGATATATCAATATGATTTTATTCGTCATTTACATATAATGAAAATCCATTTAGCAAACATACATTTTGCATGCAGTGCAGTAGCTTCGTCATAATCAGGAGGCGAAATCCACTCAAACAACAAGTCTGGACTTTGGGGGCGAGTTAAAGTGCAGCACCGTTTTGTCAAAATGCTGTCCTTCAAACTGCGTCATTCATTAAAGGATTTCATATATTTTTAAATCAATCTCAGTGTCTGATAAATTCATGAACATATTCTGGTTTAGGATTTCATCATTAGGAACCGGAACATTCTGGTACAAAGTCAGTAAGTTTAAATCCGATCTAAGGCCTATTCATTCTAAAAACTTACGGATAATGCATACCGGGATTAGACTGATGTCAGGAGTGACCAAAATCTCCAATTCATTTAAAACTAAAAGTGCTGTATACGTTTTAAAGGTCAACCTGCTCTGCATTTTGATGGAATCAACCCCCACAGAGTTCGCCGTGTGTTCGTGTCAATCAAGGGGAATTTCATTAGCACGGATCGTGTTTTCTGTAAAGGATTATTTAAGGCCAGGTTCAAGCTAACCACAGTGCCCTTTGCCCCTGCCCATTGAGTATCTATTTAATTAGGTTTCTTTTTTTAATACTTACACAGACCCATTTGGTTGTCAGTCAATGAAATTAATTAAACATGCTGTGAAACAATAGATAAAATGTGCTATGCCGTTTGAAGTACATTCTCAAAAATAAAGCGCATTGATTAAATTCTATCTATTCCCAAGCAGTCGGGAGTTTGGCCAAACAAATCTTTTGTGGCCAAAATATGCCCTCAAGGTATTGCTGTCTGAGCTTGTTTAGACAAAAAAACTAAAAACTAAAATATGCAATGAAACATAAAGATAAATTGTGCAATTAAATAATTCAATCGACTTGGCCAAACAAATCTGATTAATTTGCAGTCTAACAGCCATTGGACGGGCCAAATCTATTGCCTTTAAAAACACATAACTTATAAAGATATGCATTGTCTTTTTTTAAAAATGTTTAACTCTTGGTTAACACACTTGGAAGGGGACATATAGAGCTGTGTCTCTAGGCCTTGTAAATGTAAGCATGGAGGTTAATGCTGAAATGGCAACAGGGAATTAGAAACTTATCGGCTTCCACCAACTGTTACCTTTGTGGGGCTGACTAAAATTATGATGACTGGGATTAGCAGCTGTTCTACAAATAACCTGGTTCTATAATATGGAGAAACCCAGAGAGAGGTTTATTGTTTTGCATTGTCACAAAACACAAATCTCAAATCAGTATTGTATGGGCTATGGACTTCCCACGTGTCTGATACACAGCAGTGTAAATCTAATACTACTGGTGTACATTTAACACCCTAGTGTGCTTATATGAGACTGTGGTCTCATTTAAACACCCTAGGGTGTTAAATGCACACCACCATTTTTGCTGTGTACATTTAACTGGTTATATGTGCATGTTCCCTGGGGTTCATGCAGAAATATGAATGGACCATTCACTGTCAATAAAATACACTTTGAGCTCCCATTAACCTGGATGTCTCTGATTCATAGTAAACCTTTGAGAGAATGATTCCAAGCGACCTTTAAAAGTTTTCTTGCACTTTCTAGAAGGTCATATAGGTATATTTTATGTTTGCAACTGCGTAAAAATATCACTGAATTTTGCTTTTTCATCGCAAAGTTAGCATGACATTTTTGAATTAGCGATGTTATGACGTACGTGATGAATTTAGTGATTTCGGTAGTAAATCTCTTGTATCTGGAAGATGTGCAATAGAATATAAAGAGGATTATAGTGCATAATACTAATATGTTAGTTATGATTGAAACCTGCCATTTTTTGGTGTGATGAGGTTGATCAGTTATTTAAAAAAAGGTTTATTTATGTATTTATTGGGCAGCTTGTCTTTTTAAATGAGCCGTTTTCCAACTATAATGCACAAATGCACATCGGTTGTGGGGCAATAGAAATACTAGAAACATTGAGAAACAATAAAAAACCAATAGAAATATTTATTTATTTATTGCATGCTGGGTCACCATCTAGTAATTTAGCTGGCTAGACAAATACAAAGTGTTAGGATAAGATACATAATATATGTGTTCAATGGCTGCTCCCCTATACAATTTCAAGCTGCACTGCTTTGATGTGCACCACATTGGAAAACCAAATAAACAGGAAAACTGGAATAGCACTGGGTGAATAATACACAGATCCTGCCAGTAATATTTGTACGGGTTTTGCCAAAAAATCTAGATGGCTGCACCCATGAACTTGATGAATATTAAAATATATTGCTGATGACTGAGTGCCGATTATGTGATGTAAATACACAGTATAGGCATAAAATGAGCTTTACTGTTTGGAAAAGAGAGAACATTATATTTTATTGAGAGTGCATTACACATATATTTTTAAGGGAAGTGTACACGGTCTACAGAATGAAATCCTTCCAAACAAAACGTTAACATGGTTTCTGTTGTTTCATTGCGACACATAGTCAAGGATGTCTTGTAAGGCTGTGTCACACTATTGTCCTATGAAGCACAAACATCCATAGAGAGCGCAGCGGCGTCTTCAATCACAGCCGTGGGTGTCTGAGGGTCAGGTCGGGTGCATATCGTCCAGCACTGGATTGTGTCGGTTCCATTGTATCAGCCTCCATTGACTTGAGGTCGTCTGTGAACTCTGGACCCCCTCAAATCTCGTGTTATTTTTGTTTTGTTCTTGTGTTCGATGGCTTCTCTTTCTCGTCATTGAGGACCATGCATGTCCACCGTGGGCAAATCACACAGCGATGATGTCCGCCTCGCTCCACACCTTCACCATGTTTGGAGCCAACAAGGCCTGCATGCTTAGGTTTGTGTTTTGGCTTTTTAAAGGGCCAATTTAAGTTCATTATTTCATTAAAGCTGTAAGAACAGGTCTTGCCGACGCAAAGAAACCAAGGTAATTAATGAAAAGAAGGTGGCATAGTTGCCAAGGTGACCTACACAGCATTTGAAGAAAACAACAACAGCAGTGCAGGGGAAGAAAGGGTAAAATGAAGAAGCTGTTGCTCTCTTACCACATCACACAAACTACCTTCAAGTCATCCTCGCTATAGTTTTAACACTGATTTGTATGTAAATACTCCAAATATATATTATTGGAACAATTTGTTGTTCTAAAAAAAGCAGCATTCATGCCAGAAAAAAATGTTTTTAAAAATTATTATTATTTTTTATTCTGTCAGGAACAACCATGTTAACATTAGACTGAATAGAATTAAAAGTGGCACGTGCACTACAGTGTCTTTGAAATAAATCAATATATAGAAAGTACTATATACTATGCCATATTGCAGGAGTTCTTTCCCACTCAAAGCTTCACAGAGACTATAAACTATGAACTAACCACAGACGTTTGATTCTATTCTGTCTGGAGAGAGAGCGTGGGTACCTCAAGTGCTTTGCAGGTGACCAATCCATCATGGTCGCAACTAGCCATATTTCTCTGTTATTGTATTTGGCAACTGGTTAAAACCACTATCCTCTCACTCTTATCTAGCAAATTATTGTATATGTCGAGATAAACTTTCCACAAAACTTGTAAATAAATTTGTGGCTCCAAAACTGGCGAGAAAGACATTGGTCCAAAGCAGCCTACCTCGTTCAAAGGCCCACTTGGTAAACTCAAAAGTTTGTATACGTGTATACATTTGATCGTGTCACTTCCTCCCTCTTCTCTCGTGTGGCCCCTAAACCCTCTGTACAACGAGACCTAGGGTGTAGAGGAAGGATAACAAATGTGGGTGAAAGAAAGAAAACAAAAAAAAAGTCTAGTAAAGTGGGGCTCAGTAACAGATGTCAGACCGCGGGACTGTCTGGGGAAGGCGCGTGATGTTGGGGAGGAAGAAGACCTGCATGGCACACAGCGCGAGCTGCTCTTTAGTTCCTTAATCATTTCACGGTCCCCACTGAGCCCTTTTTCCACCTAAAACGTTTAGTTTCAGCTCAGTGAACACTTGCAACAGCGCAACAGGGAGCGGAAGAGTCGAATTATTTCAATCTACAACTCACCAAATGCCGCTGTAGGGTAAAAAAAAAAAAACTGGAAACTTTTTTGTTCTTTTTTTCTCTCTCCTTCATTTCCCTGCCAACACCACGACCCAGCATGGAATTAGACCACAAGCAACAGTCGTACAGGGGCGGAAGGTCAGGTAGGGGCACTCTTAATATTTTGCATGTTTTGTGTAGATATTTCGAAGGAAACTAAGAAAACACTCAATCAAGTGTCACATGTAAAACACAGTGTCAAAAACATTTCGCCTGTAACTTTCATTTGATGTTGACTTTGAGGTAACTGTGACTTTGAAGACTTTGAAGTCTTGTGTGCCCCACTGCATCATTTTAATAGCCTACTGTAGAGCATGCAGCCGTCAGTTCGCAGTAGGCTATGTCCCCAATGGAAAAATTGCTATTTGTTGGACACGTGTATTTGTGGGTCGAATAGCTCTTGCTTTGAGTTTAATTGCTACAGCTTTCTGAAATATAGATCTACATTTTGTTACTTTTGACTAAGTATAGCCTATAAATTCTGCATACTCTTTTTACCTTTTTTTATAATACATGTTATTATTTGAAGAAAAAAAAAGTTTCAGATTATATTGCATTTCAACGCAATTTTTTTCGACTCAATTTTCTATTTCACATCAATATCATGTGGATTCGAAATGATTTACGACTGAATTAGACTGCAACCAGCAGCTAATCTTACATTCGTTTTATTTTGCACGTTTTTAAACCATGCGATTATGCCTGCAAAACAGTAGGCTACTACTCGGCCAGTTTTTAGATTACGAAAATCATTTAGTCGTATAGCCTATGTCTGTTTTCCTTTGCTCACGTGCCGACTGCTATCAAATGAGTGGCCTACACCCCTTCGTTAAGAATGCCCTTTGTTGTAAGTTGTTGAACATTTGTGTAAGTGTTTCAAGAAGGCCAACGTATGTTATGACATCTCAACCTATGAGAAAAGAGAAAAATCAATGTTCATAATGAGGCTACTTATCCTACGCGCTGGACAGAGAATCGATGTCCGGTAACACGTTCTTGCAGGAAAGCAACACTGACGTTTCTGCAATAGTTGATGCTCTTTGTTGTTTCTATCGTCAGTATGAACGCGATTAGGGTATTAAAAACCATTGTATTTTTCATGTTAATTTCTTACATCATTCGTTAAGTTTCTCCCGTTTGTATGTTATTACTATGGAGTGAAAATTCTCGTCATGGTGTTTAGATTTGTTAAACAGTGGTAGAGCCGTATAATGTTTCGGAAACCCCTGCAGCAAGCACGTGCACGCATTCTATGCTCCCTAATGAAAGTAATTACATATGATATCAATATAAAATCTACAATTTATAACAATGATGAATAATGTCAAACAAGTTTTGCTTTGAGCAATTTCCCCAAACAGTTTATACATAAACTTTATTTAAATAAAATTCTATCACCATGTTGACTGAAATAGCCTATATGGGGCCTAATTTCAGGAAAAAGTTAAAACTGTTATTTACAAATACCCCCCCCCACCCAAAAAACAAAAACAAAACAACAACTGGCAAATCCATGTTGAAAATCCATAAACCGTGCTATTGTAGCATGCCCTCAAGTTGTGAATTTATCGTTTTAAGCAACAACTGCACCTGCTTTCCGGGAACATGTATTAAAGTTCACTGAAATTTCAGGACTTTTACGTGTCAAGTCAGTTTTGTAGGCCTATAGTTTCTAGTAGGCAATTTCTTTTTTTGTCTATATTAAGCCAGTTTAAATGCATTCATGTGCGCAGTATCCTCAAATTATGCTCATATTTTTCTATTAATTTAACTTAAAATCTGTTGGCTACATGTAATAATTTCCCTTTGTATTACTTTTTCCCGCCAGAATCTTGTGCAAAAACCGTGCTTTCTATAGCCTATTACTGAATGAAGCGCACGGAAGGCTAATGCCTAACGTTGAGTGCAGACCCACTTTAATCTGTCTCCTCTCAGCGATGCGCTCTTCATTTTCTAAATACAGGTTTCTAGGTTGGGTGTCTTGCCTTCGCGGTTTGATGCAACAGGTTTCTGTGCGAGTTTTCCAGATGAGCAGATATCCACTGAAACAGCGGGGCTTTTAATTAGAGGGCATTAGAACGCGCCATCGAGCCACGCCGGTAACTGAACCACTTACCTTCCTCGCCCTGCCTGCATGCTTTATCGTTCTTTATTTGTAACGAGGTCTATTCCTTTCTTTTAGGATTGGCGAAAATTTTCAGCGTGATATAGTTGGCTATTCTCATATTTGCACACTTTCACACTGTTGAATAACGACAAAAGAGCCTATGTGAAAACAGAAAACAAAAAGTAGGAACCATAGAATTACTAGCCTATTCAAACAGAATTAATAAAACATCATTATTTATTGGAAGCACGTGACCTTCAGTTTGAAGCATATGATAATTGCCTAACCAAACTTTTTGTTTTACTATATAGCCTACGTGGAGGGACGTATGTGTTTTTACAATTTAAAGTGTACAAAAACGATAGGCACCCTTCGGGTCAGTTGTGCTATACAGCCAACGAAATATATAGCCTATAGCCTATGACAAACTTCAAATATCGATATGCTACATTTGATCTCAAAAACAATTCTCGTTAGACCCCTCCCCTCGCTTATTCTGTGACCTTTCATTATGACAATCTGGCAAGCTCGGATATGAAGGCTGTCTTCTGTGCAAAGCCCGTGCCTCTTTAAACACTGCAAGCTGGGTTTATTATTA
Source organism: Ilyophis sp. 1 JC-2022 (assembly GCA_022702515.1). Taxonomy (NCBI): domain Eukaryota; kingdom Metazoa; phylum Chordata; class Actinopteri; order Anguilliformes; family Synaphobranchidae; genus Ilyophis; species Ilyophis sp. 1 JC-2022. The sequence continues at coordinate 10,534,102 of CM040400.1, read as the reverse complement.
AGTTTGAAAGCACAACCTCTTGTAATCATGTTGCCGACGGTCGGTCAGGGTCCACTTTGTGCCCAGACTCTGTTTCACCAAGACACCACAGTGATCGACAGGACCCCCTCGCTGTCTGCTTGGCCGCGTTCAGGCCATCACCTCAAGCTTTCTGTGACCCGTGAAATAATTTATAGAATTGTTTACTTCCAGGCCTGTCAGGCTAACGCACGTGGGCCTCTGTTGGCTACTCTCCTGCGGCTGCGATCTGATTCTCAGTCACAGAAAACCCCCCAGACGCCGCGGGGTCACAGCCCCATCTGAAAAAAAATGAAACTACATAGTCGCGACAGACTCGCGTGTAAATAACAAAACAGGTTACAAATAATTTTGCCCCCTCAATGGACAGCACGGTCTATTTTCAGTTTTTTTCTTCCGGTGAGGACAAAATCGTTTAGTTTTTTGTTTCATCAGGAGTTTCTTTAGTCAATTTTACTATTGAGTGTAACAGATGCAACACTTTTAGAAAAAAGATTTTATGAGCTTTCTATTTCAATAAAATTTTAAGTCACCGGTCTACTTGAATCTTACAGCTAAACCAGTCAGAATATACCTGGTAGCCTATATTATTTTAAATGTATAGTATTTAAAATGAGTATGAGTTAAGGAGACGTGAGTTCCTCATTATCAGCCAGTAGTAGTCGTGTAATAATTGCCCTCCTGCGCCATTAATTCTTAACATCTACAAACTCATTCAAGGGTCTCCTGCAAACATATACGTACATTTGATAGTGCAAATTATTCCCCAATTATTATAATTGACTATTCTAGAAAAAAATTGACGAATGAAAAAAAAAAACAAAAAAAAAAACCTGGTGTTCGCAGATAAATCTGGACTTTTAGAAACACAGTTTTCTATTTCTATTTTTGTGCTCGTAAAGGTGCCCTGAGTGTTCGTGGTTGACGTGTTGATTTGCTCATTTAGCTCATATAGGTGGTTAACCTTTTTATATTTTTTTAACCTTTTTAACTATATTTTATTCGACACTTAATAAAACATTCAAATTGGCTTATGCGAAGGTTATATGGCTTATTGTTCTTAAACACGCAATATGTAATTTAAAAATAAATCGTACGCTTTTAGACGCAGTAATGGTAGGCCCAGTCCCTTTTATAGATAGGCTACTAATTATTTAAAATTGTATTAATTAGGTCAAAACCAACTATTTATTTTTACATTTGATTCATCCCATATATACGGACAAGTTTACATTTCTTACAAGACGTTTTTCCTGTCAAAGCAAATACACCCTTAAGGCTAAAATAAATATAACTTAATTTCTTAGCATTGTTCACGGCATTTTTTACCTCAACTCAAGACGCATAACTTGCATATTCACTTATTTACTTATTGAATATTTACCTTGTAAATTTACTTTGCAAGCAACACAATGTTTGTATTATGCTGATATTAACGCATTAATAAGCTACATGTAGCCTCTGCGTGTTTGGACCGAAGATCTGCTTTCCAGCTAAAAGCTTGTAAGCATATAGCCTATACTACTGAAATAAATCGAGCAAGTTCAATTGTATCCTAACCCTAAGTCATATCGTAATGTTTAAAAAAATAAACAACAGGGAAAGGTACAGTATATATTCAAAGTTAATTATACTGAATTTTTATAGCGCAAAATGTGTCTTTGCGTCTCAAAGTTTGAAATCGTAGTCCAGCCTGCACCTAATTGGCTGTAACGTTCTACACCAATTGCCCCTAAAAGAGATATAGGCCTACCCCCTGCATTGCGTCGTCATAACGATGCTTGTGGACTGTTCATTTTCATCTGGCTGTGATGCAAAATAACAGGTTATAGTTATTTGATTGCATTCAAGTCACGTTAATCTCACTAAAAGTTTAATCTGTTGGCACTTTGGATGAATCGATGATTTTCCTGTGGTGTCTCAGTGTCTGAGCATGGTGGACAGGACAGTAGGCTACATGCTATAGCCTACCGATGACGGAGACCTACAACTACTCGTTTTGTGGCCGTCAGTGGCGTAATGGCTGCACTTTAACATTTGGGGACCTGTTTAATTTTCCTTAAAGATCGGTTTTAGGCCTTCTTTCAAATCAACTGCGAATATTGTAAATCACCAATAGGCTACAGTCGTTGTAGAGGCTCCAAAACTGGCAGGCCTCGCTTACATATGGTAAAATTGCTAGTTGGATACAAGTAAAACACAAAACGAAATAAATGAGAACGAAATTTGACTTTCTTTCTCGTTTTAATTCTGATATTAATTCTTGTAGTCGGTCTGAAACAGTCGCCTATATCCGGCCGTGCTCGCCCCTAGTGGTTAGCTGATCTGCTGACGAATGTTGGAATCAGTCTGACTTTGGGCCCGGAAGAGGCTACGTGCTGTGCAAGGAGGACGAAGTTAGGCTACATAAATATAATATAGCCTATCCAAAAGTGTGTTTATTCAAAAGTTTACGTTTGAGCGAATAACGTTTCCAAACAATCTAACAATACCCCAGTTTTGTGAACAAGAAAGTAAAAAAAGGGTAACGAGAAATCTAAATCTGAAAGATAATTGTAGGTCACTGTAAACAGTTTAAAGCAGGCTACGAATGTTGTTTATAATGAATTATTTATTAGCCCTACTAAGCTAAGAACCTTAACTGTAGCCTCATAAATATGCAACATGAAGTAGTACAGATAACGGTCAGGGCCCCGTTTCATAGAGTTAAGATCATCTTAGAGTGTTTTGTGTTTGTGCTTTATTCATTATACGAGTAAAATTATTAAAATTTACTGACATTACATAAAAAAGATAATAAAAATAGAGGTAGAAAGACAAAAAACAAATGACAAAAAAAACTAAAAATGAAAGTAATATAAAAACAAAATGGCCAAAGATGATCGTTACAATCCTTTTGGAAAACGGGGTAAAAAAAGAACCAATACTTTAAGACCTAATAAAAGCGAAAAACACAAGCAGATAACCCTGCATTAATTGAGAAAAATGCAGCTTTATATTTATGAAAATAGATAAATTCATTAATTAAAACAAAGAAAAGGCCGAATAGTCGTGGGGTCCACAGCATAGAATTTAAGAGCAACCGAATATTGTTCACAGCAAAAATGCCGGTGTACATTTAACACCCTAGGGTGTTTATATGAATCCGTGGACTCTAAACACCCTAGGTTTTTAAATGTACACCAGCAGTGTTAAATTTACACCGGCATTTTTGCTGTGTTGCAATGTAGGTTTTTATCAGAGAGAGTCGTGTATTTTTGTTTACCAAAAACAAAAATAATATAAATACTTATTTGACATCCATTTTAAAGCATTAAATAACAATGTACAATCTTCAGTTAGGTAATTGCATAAATTGTTCATAATAAAAAAAAACCTATTATTATTATTATTATTATTATTATTTTCGTCGTCATACCCATCACCCACATTATAAATATACACCACGACCAGGATTAGGGGTGATATTACTTGTAGTTTTTCTTTATAAGACATAATCCACTTAATATTGACCGAATAACACATTAAGTACACGTTGTTTTATTTCACTATAATGCTATGTAAACAGCGTTTAGAATATCCTAAATTCCCAGATCTCACCGAAAACGCTGATTTAATTCGTTGCTCTGTGTTTAGCCTCATACTATTGGTGTATAGGACACTCTTTGCTCCCTTATCACAGTTTATCTGCAATATGAGTCAAATGGATTGTTACATTTATGAATATCAAACGTCCTTTCTCACGTTTATTTAAATTCATTATTAATTAATCTAATTTTAAGACAGGATAATTAATTGTATGCCAGTATTTAATGGAGATATAAAAAATTAATAGTTAGCGAAGTTCTAAGAGAGTTTGAATGATAGTAAGGTAATTTACTACAAACCAGCAAGGCAAGGCCTTTCATTTATCAATGAACAATTTTGAACCGAACGTGACTCGCCCACGGGGTGAGAGCTAGCCAATCACATTGATCACAACTTGAGTGTATTTCATCTTACTTCGCGTTGGTTATCACGAAACATGAGGCCCTTCCTGATTGGCAGAGCGGGTTTGAGTGGCAGAATATCCGAGGCGTGGTGGTAGGCTCCGGGGCTGAGCCAGTGGCGCTGTCCACACGAGCGCAGGTCCTGAAACCCGCTGTGTGCACGATGGTGGCTTTGCCGGAGGCGTAGCACAGTTGTACCTCGCCGCGGGAATATTTACTCGAGGAACAATAAATCCTGCGTTTTTCCAGTCTCTGCAACGCGACAGGAGAGCATTCCTGTAGGAACGAGAGCTACACAAGGCGTTTCTGTGGATTATATTCATGTTAGGAAACAGCAAACAAATGAAAGTTTACCTGCCCTATTCCTTCGCGCCGGATGCAAAATTTCAAGTTCGCCGGAAAACTCTGAATTCTTCGGTGCATTTTTTTCTAATTTATTTTTGCGATTTTTCTATGTTCACTCTTTTGTCCAGTTGCAGTCATTCAAATTTAACCTCTGCCAAAGGTGCGCTTTTTACCCTGCAGGGTTTGATCGCATTACATTTTTGGAAACCGTTTCACTGGAGTTTATGAATAATGCTTCAAAAATGGGAATTCAAGAGGGAGACGTTTTCCACTAAAACAGAAAATATTACTATTCCATTTTTAATTAAAGTCTAATAAAAGTCTCAACAACTGGAATGGAAACGAAAACTTAACTAATAGCCTCACAGATATAGGAATGCAGATTCTATGAGGATCCGCCAAAGACACCGGGCAAGAGAGCGCGGTTTGTTGTGTATGTGCACAGCCGGGTTGCCTCCTCGGCTGTTCGGTCTTCATTGAGTTGGAAGGGGCAAGTACAAGAACAACGCCAACAACCACCTATCAGACTATTTTCCATCTGGACATAGCTATCTTATTCGTTTTGTCTAGTTAACCATCAAGTCGTTTGGCTCACGTGAGAAAGGATTCAAATAGCTCACTTTCGACGGCCCTATGACCGATAACAGCAGGGTATCAGGTCAAAAGGCGGGGAAATGACACCGGGGAAGTAATGCCCCAGTAAAATAGACACAGAAAAGGATAGCAGGTTTTTTGTAGCCTACGTTGTTTTCGCTGTCGATTCATATGTTTTGTTCAAATAATTTCAGCATTTTTACAACATTTTTGCAAGTATAATTGCTTTATATCTCACACGTTTGTAAACCTATATTTTCTTTCGAAACAATTCCCTCTGTTTGTTTTGGAACTTCAGGGATACTCCCAGGAAAAAAACTCCCCCATCCCACTACGCACGGTTCCAGTTTATTTATTTCGACATTGTTTTATTGATAAACCAACATTACAAAACGCCCTCGAAGGCTGTCTGAAGTTTTAATACCGGAGGGCAGGGGTCAGGCTGTTACTCCGCCAGCTAAGAGACTGCCTTCTCGATGGAAATACACTGTAAGCACGACCCGTTCGCAGCGATGCACAGTAAGTGAACGGCTTCTCGCTTTGAATGTATACGTTCATGTTGACGGCCATTGCACTTTAAGTTAGCAAAAAATTTGTTTTCGGTGTCGGCGTAAGAACGAACAACACACAAGTGACAGAGAAGCGGAATATTGTTTTGTGAAATAGGCCTATAGATAAATGAGTAGACTATTCGTTTTGTTCAGTTTAATTATACAATGAAAGCACATTGCAAATCAATGTAGGCTACCTCTTAATGCAGCGCTGATGTGGTTGGGCAGTGTTATTTTGGTCAAAAATAAGCCCAACCCGTCTTGCAGTGGATGCATGTCCAGCACTAGTCTTGGCTTGATGTGTGTGTGTGCGCGTGCGTGCGCGCGTATGTGTGTCACCCCCCGTTAGCAACAAAGAAAAAAAACTAACTTTACCTGCTGGGCAAGTGCAACAAACACGACAAGAAACAAGTGCAGTTATGTCTGTTAAGTGTGAAGATCTAAACTATGCTTTGCGTAGCCTATCCTTGCAGTGGTAGGTATAGGATAGACCATATTGCTGTTGCATTCTGGGTTAACACTGTGTACTGGTGACCACACCAGTCATGTTTTTGTTTCTCTGTCCTTTTACATTTCGTGCTGGTTGGTTAACAGACCTATTTCCTCGCACCTTCGTCCCTACTCACAATAAACTGGCGTGAAATGCAGAGTCACAACAATTAAACAAATTCATTTAAATGGTTGAACAAATTAGCAACTAGGCCTAGTGCTACAACAAACGAAGACTGATAAGAAGAGCAATGTTGCTTCGGATTAAATAAGGAACAAAACTAAATGTAAAATGAGACAAATAATATTATCAGTATAGCCTACTGTTCTGTTATTTGTCAACACGTTGTTTAATGTGATTATTATGAATATTTTATATTTAAAGTGGCAATTCATATATAAGCTACAATTGTAGCTCTGGCATCAAAACGTTTAAAAAAAATAAATCACAATTAGCATTTACTTTATGAATAATGGATATATTATTTTTTGTATTAAAGGCTATATAAGGTAATTTCCCGGGCTCCACTGTGCGCGAGAGTCTGGAGAGAGGGAAGATTTGTCATTTCACAGGCAGTTATATGAAACGGAAATTCTCCTCGCGGCGAGTTAAACGCCAGATTAAATATACGGATAAAAAAGAGCTAGAACGAATCACATTTACTTCCTTGTCCAGTTTTTCTTACACCGAAGGAGTCACTTAGAAATGTGAAATGATTTGAAGCACAGCAGTGCATAAAATGGTTTAAGGCGACAAACCAGTGTCACGGTGATGTGAGAGGCAGCGGAGTTCTTGAAAATTATTAGGTAATAGGACCTACTGCAAATATGAACAAAGTCTAACAAGGACACAAGTGAAAAGTCTGAAAGATAATTTCGGGGTTTGTGCGCGCCCGTGCGCGTGTGTGTATGTGAAAGAGAGAGAGAGAGCAGTATCTGATCGTGTTGTGTATTGTATCTTTTAAAGAAACTAGGCTATAATAAGTACCCTACGGAGATGTAAATATGAGGCAGTGCATCTAAATTAATAAAAATATAATCAAGCACAATGATTAGGATTGAGTTTGCAAGTCCCAGGCTGTAGGTTAGATTTTCAGTTGGGGGTACTGCTGTTGTACCTTGTTGCAGTAAATAGATGAATACTTGCATGTAAGAGGAAAGTGCTCTGGAACGTCTGCTAAATGCCTACAATGTTAAAGATCGGAACACATTGCTGCGCCGTATGTGATATTAGAAAAAGCCCCATGGTAAATGTGAAATCACTGGTGTGTTATTTGCTACCAGTCCCACGGTTATATTTCTAATTATGACATAACTTTTAAAAACAATACTGCATATTTGAATATTGTCAGATATTCAGTTCAGATTATTAGTCTTAATACAGCCCCCCTAAAACCTTGATATAACACACAATGTGACTTCGGGAGCAGCCCCTGTCTCCAAATACAGAAACAGGCAATGAAGTGTTGAAAAGATAAATGAAATGTCTGTAGGCCTACTGTTGTTTCACTTCGTTATGTCTGTCTCTGAAATCCAGAGAATGTAAGTCATAGACGCTTTTAAAAATGATATATAAACCAATGAACTTAACAGTGGGAGGTTATGTAGATGTGTAACGGGACCGTCGTGTTTAAATCGAAATAATATGAAATAACACAAATCACAAATATAGCCTACGAAAATGCATATTTGGACAGATAAGCAGTCTATCAGTAAACCATTATTTTTTAGTAATAATTATACTATTATTAAATAATGTGAACATATAATCAATAAAGTATTCTTGTTATTATTATTATTATTAATAATAATATCTGCACTATAAAAAAATAATAAAGGTTATAATATTTTATTTAGGCCTTTAAATATTGCCTAATAGGCTCAGATCATGGCACGCGGTTGAACCCAGATTTGTTTTATTAGAACACCCGTTTAGAACTATATTGTAAAATACGTTTCAGCACATTAAATGCATCCTGAAAATGTCTCTAGTATCAGCTCATATCGTTTATTGGAAACCCTACTCAGCGCATGTGGTATTAAAATAGTATTAATCCGCCATGAAAGAGAACGAGGTCTGTGGTGGACATTTAAGCAAGCCCATCGTAAAATTATCTGATAAGAACATTTCTGGAGTCAGCTTTAGGTTGGCCGCCAGTTTAGCATATGTATTATATGTATATACTATGTTGTTTATGGGTGGAGAAAATAACTACAATGTTTCAATCGCATTGTATAGTCTAATCTTAACCAAGCCAGCCGCGGATGTGAGCGCCACATTCTTCTTTCTCTCTATTTTTATTTGCCCCCTGTTCCTAAGTTATTAATAAGAAGCAAACCCGTGACCCGTTAACTGCAATAGCGGCCCCTGACAATGGAGATAAAAGATTGAAATTGAAGAGAGTACTCTAATAGAGCTTATTTTCTGGATGGGCGAACATAAATGTATTTTTCTTCAGCGCTGTATTTATTCCGGAAAGATCCACTAAATCAATCAGGGGGATAAAGAAGAGCCTGATACATAAGCTATCAGAAATATAAAAAGGACAAATAGGCTACTGTAAAGATCAAAACCCCTCCCCTTTAGAAATCCGTCCCCCGCCCTTAAGCCAGCTCTGCCGCCAATTCTTAGTCTATGAAGTAATGAATCGAGGATATAATATATATATTAACAGTCTTCATATTGTCTACCAGTACCCTACTATGAGCGCCTTATCTTTCATTTTTAGTCTTAGAGTAATCTTTCCGTGCATAAAATATAAATTTATGTTCATTGAAACTAAGTCCCGGATTTGAATCTATTAAGTTTCCTTCTTAACCTTAAATACAATAATTGAGTTATTTTTTTAGAACAACAGCGTGGTAAAAATGTATTTTTTATTGCTCATTCAAAATTGAGTGATTAATCTAGTTCTTTATATTATGACTGTTGGTACTCCTGGTTGCTAGGCTACTGATTTAAATGTCGAGCAAATTGCATTTGTTTAAACTTGCGATTCAAAGTCAAGAACGCAAAGCGCATTCAACATTAGGGTGTATAACGACAGGCTAGAGACCAGACCTGTGGAATCTTTTTTCTCTCTCACTCAGATACTCCCAATCAACTTTGAACCACTCAGTGAGAACTGTTTCGTTTCTCTAGAGACGAGATGTTGGCGAATTCTGTCACTGTGTTTGCTTTACTCGCCCCTGCAAATAGCAGAGTTTCCGGTGGGAAATCACTTTTCTGCAGAAAAACTCCCGTCAGACCCTCAAATCAGCCAGGGCCATCCATTAGCGACTTAATCTGCTGGAGACACTATACCCGTAGTACCTGATGGAAGTAGCTACCTGTCATTCATGTGGGTTACTCCATCTTCCTCAACAGGGCAGTTGCAGAACCCAGCAGCTGGCAGCCAATCATATCTGTGGTGTAATTTTTAAATGCTTTATCTGGGCAGAGATCGCACACCAAACATATCTGCTGGTCAGGCATCATCTCCATTGGAAATGATGGTAAAATACCATTGTGCAATTTCAAGTAGTCAGATCAACACATTGACATTAAAGCCTCTCTCTTTCCCATCGCATTGCGATGGACAGCATCTCAAGACAATGCACACTTTGGAATTTGGGGTACCTTGGAGGTGTACGCGATGGTTTGGGGGGAAGACAGGGAGACATATCCCCTCAATATTTTCATGTAAAATAGGTGGTGCAGCAGTGTGTCTACCCCAAAGTTTAAATGAAACCCTCGCCTATGCTTGGAAGTCTAGCAGATGGACTGACTGGTCCTGCTGTAACCATGGCGATCCAGCAGATGGACTCAGTATGATGGAATGGTCAGCTGCACTTTGCCAGTGAGGTCAAGGTATTGGGCGCTGGGTTTAGGTGTAGATACTCTTTGTGCCGAGCGGATTCTGCAGGACTAGTGGTTTTGTTCGCTGCAGAGCCGGGCCCGGTGGTGTTCAGCTCCCAGCTCAGCCCGGTTCTGTCCCAGCTCATCGCCCTCAGACAGAATCCTGCGGCTCTACCCCCCGTCTTCTCTTGGTGGTTAGATTAGTAGCAGAGAGCCCGTCAGGTTACATCAGCCATTGACGAGGATGTCCTAGCTTGAGTCAAAACTGGGGTATATTAAGGAGTGGAATGAAGGAGTTATACACCCATTCAAAGTTGAGTATCTATGGTTTTCACCCAGCAAGCTCACTTTCTGAATGCAGTGGTTATTTTGATCTATGGTGGGGCCACTGGGTGGCTCATTCGGTTAGGGATGAGCAGGGATGAGCCCCACGGTCTCAGGTCGAATCCGGACCTTGCCAGTACTGACTGTGTCTGGTAGCCCTGCGGGGGGAAACGCACAATTGGCAATTGCGTTGCCTAGGGTATGGGTGGGATCAGTCGGCCAGCGTACATCTGGCAACCCCGCTGAGCATGGACAAGCCCATGGCCTGCAAGCAACTGCATAGGGCGGTCTTCCTTCGATTCCGCTCTGTGCGAGTTTGGCGATAGTGCGTAGGGATAAACAGGTGGTTGGACCCGCCCGTGTGGGAGCCAAGTGTTTCGAAGGAAGGTCGTGGGTTTGCACTGAGGTAAAAAAAAAATGCCAGTGTGTCCAATGCAACGGGGAGATAATTGGATATTCCAAATTGGGATGAGTATTGAATATAGACAGCCCCATGTTGGGCGCCAAATCTTTTTCAAAAACAAACAAAACAAAAAAAAAAAAAACGAGATCCTCAGACAAGATCTTTAAACATCTGCCTTGCTCCTGCTTTTTAATGAAGAATAAATCTAAGCCTTGTCTTTTGAGTGCCAAACATATAGGCCCTCCCAGTTCTAAGTTGACTATTTATGGTTTGTACTCTTTTCTTGAGTGCAGTGGCTTCCTAATCTTGAGTTTGATGGCTTGAGCCATCCAAAGACCAATGCCAAATGCAGCCACTCCGCATTGATTACATTAGGATCCTGTGGAGTGGAGATATCAGAAGCAGCTGTTGTCACAGACCTGCTCGGGACGTGCTCTCCATGGGGCGACAACCAACATAGACCTGTTTCCAGTTCTGATCTGTTGCATCGTCCAGCTTACCTTCGGTTTAACTGAAGCGTGCTTTCAGTAAGGAATGTTGTAAGCGTGCATGCTTACCATATTTGTTTCTGATGTAGAACTTGTGGATCTTTATGGTTCGTAAAAATCCAACTCAATGTGTGTGTTCAACTCAATTGCAATGAAATGCTTACTTTTTAAATTATTGTTATGCACTGAGATCTGCAATATACTGTAAGCACAACACGTCACATTTAGACATTTTCAGCAGGTAATACCAGGCTCATGGTCTAGTCTTTAGGGAAGGCTTACCTGCTGAATAAGACACATGCTAAAACCTGACCTTTTATGCTTTTAAAAAAATAAATTCAGCACAAATATATTAGAATAACAGTAAGCTGGTAGAGTAAGCGCTTACAGCTAATTGTGTCCGCTGGGTTTTATTTATCATTGTTATGATTCATATATATATATATATATATTATACTGTAGCTCCTAACTCTGTGTAACAGGGATACAGGGGGCCCATTTTTTCAATACAGCAAACACCCTTGCTAGCTTTGCAGCCAAAAAAAATTTAGTTGTCAAAACGAGAGGGTATAGGGAAGTAGCTATGCTTTTATGACAGCTCAACATTAGCCAAAATGTGTCAGCATGTATGGATATGGCCTTAAAAATGTTTTTTGGTGACTTATTTTATAAAAGTGGAAGTACCCTCCTCGTTCTGTTTTCTGTGAAGTATCACTTCCCTAACGGAGCTCAGTGTTTTGGTAGAAGCACACAGGAGCCAGGCTAAATGCAGGTCCACCGGTGAGCGACTCAGTTAGACCGTTTGTCAGACTCATTCCGACTGCAAACACTTGTGAACCCAAGAGTCCAAGCACATACAGTATACTCACAGTGAATCCCAACATTATTTTTTTTCTATTAGGCCTCAAACAAAACTGACCAATGACTGCAAATTAAACACAAAAAAAAACAGACAAATGCAAAATATTGCCTGGGATTTATGTTTTTTTTTGTTGTTGAAAATATTTAACATTTATTTAGCATTATTTTTGCTTGTAATCCTAGGCATGCTTTGAAAAGCCACGCACCCTGAAGCAGGGATTATCTTTCACTCTCTCCCTCTCCGTCTCCCTCTCTTCCTTTTTTATTAAAATATTTTCCACAAAGGAGCAATCTGTATGATAATATTATAAGGTAAAGGGATTATAGAGTGTCTATGTTTGAGTTATTTATTTCTCCTTGTATGCTGTGGTGATATCAACATTGTTAGGTTCAGTTGCGCGCAAACAGGATTGTATTGGTATAGCGATAATTAAAATGTATTTCAGTGCTGATAGGTGCATCAAATATACACAAGTGTTTGGGTAGTACAATGACAAGAACAAAAGCAGGATTCTGTGTTTACAAGTCCTTTAGTGTGTAGTAGGGTATACAGAAAATATGTAAATATGCTTCCACTGAAGAGAATTGCATGGTTAAATGAGACCAAAGTTTGACTGATAAAGTTTGTGCCTTTTAAATAAATTGTTTGTGAAAAGTAGTTTATTTTAAAATGTCAAGAAAGATTTCTACATGTTATGCTGAATATCATAGGAATTTAGACGTTTTACATGCTCACTTTAAGATACGATTAGGATTACAGAAGCTCTTCATAAGGGTAGAGGTCTAGTCAATTTACTGTGTAGCCACAGTGGCATGTCAACATTCTTTTGAACAGAATAACTTTTTTGTCATAATGCAGGCAATATTTTTAATTTTACATTAGGATGCATAACGAGGATGTAAGTGCCCACGGCTATTCCAATATTGAATTGTTCCTCAAACCATTGGGAAAACACTGGTAATTTATTAAATATATGTAATTTTAGATGTGACCACCAGGGGCAGTATTCTACAGACTTCTGACTACTGGCTGCATGGTTAGTGTCCTTATGTCAAAGAGAGGTAAAAAATGACCGCTCTTGGTGTGCATTTGTGGTCCAAGGACAAGAGAGTCTGATTTTAAATCGGATATCTTGTTCTGCATGGGGACTATTAGTAAGACCTGTCTACTGCTAGGTTTCACCTTCTTCCATTTCTGATAAAGCAACTGAAGTTATTTATTGTGTTAATCAACTGTCAGCCAACCAACCAATCAATATCACTGATGTTATATATAATCTGCAGTGTTGTGTTTTTCTGATACAGAAATTGAGTGATCATAATGGATTAATGTTTACATGATAAGTTTGTGATTGAAGAACATGTGGTTTTAGTTATTGTGCTGAAATGTGTTCTGTACAAATGGCACTTGTGCAGGTGTGTAGGTTATTGCAGTAGTATGTTCTGTTTGTTAGTTTGCATGTAAGTACATATAACATAAAAACACAACATTTGTAACTATTTTTAACAAAGTTATTCACACATTGTACCAGCTTATGCAGTTAGAAAACTGTTGGTGATTTTGATTTGAAAATCTATTGTATTATATCTATTATATATTAAGGAGTGAAGCAGCTCTCACATTAACCCTTTTGAGACAGAGGGCCATATATCACAAGTCTCTTTTAGCGTTATGTTGTGGGAACGGAAGAGAGGATGAGGATGACCTATGTTCTGTCTCATGCTCCCCCTCTTCCTCAGGGCATGGCGGGGTCAACCAGTTGGGAGGGGTGTTTGTGAATGGGCGCCCCCTGCCTGACGTGGTCAGGCAGCGCATCGTGGAGCTGGCGCACCAGGGTGTGCGGCCTTGCGACATCTCCCGCCAACTGCGTGTCAGTCATGGCTGCGTCAGCAAGATTCTGGGCCGGTGAGCGCCATCGAGCACCTACACCACCTATACCACCATGAACACCTACACCACCTTCAGCAACTACACCACATACACCACCTTTTAGCACCTACACCACCTTCAGCACCTACACCACTTTCAGAATCTACACCACCTTCAGCACATACACCACCTTTCAGCATCTACCCCACCTACATCACCTACTCCACCTTCAGCATCTACACCCCCTTCAGCATCTACACCATCTTCAGCATCTACACCACCTTCAGCACCTAAACCACATTTCAGCATCTACACCACCTTCAGAATTTACCCCACCTTCAGCACCTAAACCACATTTCAGCATCTACACCACCTTCAACATCTACACCATCTTCAGCATCTACACCACCTTCAACACATACACCACCTTCAACATCTACACCATCTTCAGCATCTACACCACCTTCAACACATACACCACCTTCAACATCTACACCATCTTCAGCATCTACACCACCTTCAACACATACACCACCTTCAGCATCTACACCACCTTCAGCACCTATTTTCATATGAATGGGTCCCTAGCTTATGTATTTGTGATACTTGATGTGTGTTTCCCCCAACGTTGAAATGAAACCAACATCTATTCTCTCAAGGCTGTGATATTGACACCTAACACCTTTATTCTCACACTCACAAGCGCTCAAACACAACATCGGCACGTCTGTATCTGTGGCATTTAGCTATACTAAGCAACAGGTAATTTCTCTGAGCAGTTTAAAATGGCCGTGTATGCAAGCACAATTAGATGCAACAGCACACCATTATGCAACTGTTGTGAGCTGCTTGAGGGAGGTTCATAAGTAATGGGGTGGTAGCTACTCAGTGCTTACTTGAGAGAGAAAAAATGATATATGATGTTCCAGGTGTACATTATTCAAAAACAGTCTTTTTTTAAAGCACTGAAAACTCCAAATTGCATTTACTTTGTTTATTTTTCACACTGGATCCCTCGTTCCTGCCGCCCGTCCGCCGTATATATCCCTGCGTGTGTGACTCCTTTCAGAGACAAACTCCGAAATTGAAAGGTTGGGCAAATTCCCTCCCCTCATTCTCAGCGACAAAGAGAAAGCCAGCAGAAGGGAAAAGATTACTGCCGTTCGAAGCATTTGCATCAAAATGAAACTGGCACCTTATTTTTTTTCGGCGCAGAAATATTGAGAGGCGATTTGGAGGAATGACGGTTGGGGATAAGCTGGAGCAGCCCTCAGCTATATGAGAGATGTGTTCCCCATTGTTCTCCCCAGTCATCCTCTTCCCTCCTGCCTCGGCGTTCTGGTCATTCAACCGTTACGTTTCGGCGGGGGGGGGATTTACTCGCAGCTCTCTGCTTCCATAGCTCAAAGCACTTGCATTTTATTGGGTGAAATAAACGAGCTGATATCAGTAACATTTCCTTGGTAACCGCAGATAAGTTTTTTTGACTGGGCTGAAGTGCTCAATGCAGCTGTTTATTTTGATCCCTGTACCCCCCGCCCCCCTTGACCCCCCCCCCCCCCCATCCCCGTCCCCAGCCCCTTGACCCCCCCCAGCACTGATGCTGAGAGCCATAGGCTGAACTGGCTGAACTGCAGCCAGAGGCACAAGCTGGCTGGCTTCAGAGCCAGATATGCACACAATCTTTATCCTTAGCCTCACACCACAGTGCCGCTGTGTGCTTCCTGCTTCAATATCTACTCAAATTGCAAACCCATTTTTTGTTCTAAAATGTGTTTGTGCGCACATGTGCATGTGTGTGTGTATATGTGCATGAGTGTGTGTGTGTGTATGCGTGTGTCTGTATGCATACCTGTTTGTGTGTATATTTGTGTGTGTGTGTGTGTTTGTGTGTGCAAGACATCCTGTTTGCTGTGTTAATTTTTTTTGTGTGATTGGTGCTGAGTGTGAGAGTGTAATTGTGTGAGATTTGATATGAGATTTTAGCAGACAGGTGTGACTGTGAACAATGTGGGGACATGGAAATGGGTGTAAAGGTACAAAGCGGGGACCTGCAGGGTGTGAGTGCCAGGGCCGACAGCCAGGGGGCAGTGTGCTACGTAGAGCCCAGGAGAGCTGGTGTGGGAGCCCTGTCTTTAGAGCAGTTAGCAGGGGAACTGAGGGTACACTTACCCTCCTCCTGGGCCCAGTGGAGGTACACTAACCCTTGCTCTCTCCTGTGGGGGTTACTGCAGTGTGAAGGATATTTTCCTCTTCTGACCTGTATCAACTAAGGTGGCTCATGTCAGACCAGGCTGTGTTTTTTTTACACTTTACACTCTTTAGAAATCAAAAGTCTCTCTCTCTTTTTCACACACACAGGCACACACATACACACTTATGCACACACACACACACACACACTCACAGTCACACTCTCATTCTTTTAAAAATCCGATAAGCTTTCTTGTACTCAGGGGCAGTATTGTCCTTGCTCCAGACGCTCACAGTGGTAGCTGGAGCCTGGGCTCTGTTCTAAAAACCTGTCTGTGTTCGGTTTCATTTCGGACAGATACTACGAGACAGGTAGCATCAGGCCAGGCGTGATTGGAGGATCCAAACCAAAGGTTGCTACACCCAAAGTTGTCGACAAAATCGCTGACTACAAACGCCAAAACCCCACCATGTTTGCCTGGGAGATCAGGGACAGGCTGCTGGCGGAGAGAGTGTGCGACAACGACAGCGTTCCCAGCGTCAGCTCCATCAACAGGTGGGAGGGCCGTCGGGTTGGCACGGCAACGCCAGACACGAACCGTCAGACCGGAGACGCACGCGTTTGCATTTATGTCCAGGGTATTTATACTGTAAAGATATTGTAGCTACTTAATGTAGTTACTTACATTATACCTTAAATGTCATCTTATTTTCCATACCTAAAAACAGCAACTTTGATAATCCTAAAAATATATAGAGCATGCCTACATGGTTCTTTGGGCAAATTGGGCAAAGAAAGCCAGGCCTGAACACCCCCAAAAAGTGAGCATTTGAGGTAAAATAACTCTCCAGTGGGAAGAAAAACACTCAAACGATGGTGCGAAAAAACTCTTTATGAACAGATCTTGCAATCAGGATGTCAGGGTCTGTATGGACTTCCAAGACAAAGTATTGAATGAGTGTAATCGAACGTACAGAGATCATAGCTGCCTGTGTGAATCAGGGTGCATTGTGGGAGTGTGAGATGAAGCCCCATGCAGAGTAGGGTAGAGAGAGTGTAAGGTGTGTACAATGGAATACAACCCTAGGGCCTGGCGCTCCATATTTATGAAAAGGGTGCAGCGCGCTGGCTTGACACGATGTGTGCAATGACATCCCCCCACCCCACCCCCCACAGCACCTGGGAATGTGGAGAGGAGTTGAGGAGAAAGGGGACAGAGGGAGAGGAGAGAGGAGTCGAGGGGAAAGGGAGAGAGCTGAGTGGAGGAGATGGGTGTAGGGGAGTGGGGGAGAGGGAAAAGGGGGAGAGGAGAAGAGAGAGGGGGAGAGGAGAGAGGGAGAGAGCTGAGTGGAGGAGATGGGTGTAGGGGAGAGAAGAGAGAAGGAAAGGAGAGAGGGGGAGAGGGGGGGAGGGCAGCTTGCATGATCAGCCATGCAGTTAGAATGAGGCCCACTACCATGTGAGGCTCCCTCAGCTCTGAGCTCCATGCTACACAGTTATAGCCTTTCATAGGCTCGCAAACACACACGCGCACGCACGCATGCACTCACCTACACACACACACACACACACACACACACAGGTGACCATGAGCGCTCTAACATCCCTCTTTATCCACAGGATCATTCGGACTAAGGTTCAACAGCCTCCTCTCCAGCTAGGCTCTGTCTCCGCTCACAGCTTAGGTAAGAGCCCCCCCCCCCCCTTACAGCCAGGACTGCCCCTCCATCCACTGTAACCATTATAAATACCACTCATTCAATATCTTCCACTGTGACTACTGTAACTATTGTTCCTGCCACTTATACACTATTTATAACTGTCTCTAGTGCTACGGGAACCCTGCTGCTCAAATCACGGTCCACAAGGTCTATGCACTGCCGCTTTCCCACCCACCCTTTACCTGGGAGTCAGGTGTGAAGACAGTCTGGCCAATCAGTAGCACTAATTGTTGCTTAGTTACCTGGGTGGAAAGAGAAACAGGGACGGATTTGAAATCGAGTAACCATGTACTAGAAGATACTTTTTAGATACCAAATACCTTCATCCATGCTCTGTCAATCAAATTTCAAGAAGAACCTAGATGTGACAACAGCCAGTGTCAGATTTCTAGATTTTCTGGAAGTTGGACAAGTTTTGACAATATTGCGATTGCAATATTCAGGAACGTAGAGAGCTCCTGCTCCCAAGCACTGATTCCAGATCAGCTTTTTATAAAAACAAATACAGTGAGCTGTGATGTCAGAGCGTGACACATGGTCAGCGTACGTGTGACCATCTCTCTCTGCATCCCTCCAGCTTCCACGGCAGCAGTCACTCAGGTGTCCGCGGTAACCAGTGACTCACCCGGCTCCTCCTACTCAATCAGCGGCATTCTGGGAATCAGCTCTACCGCAGATGCCAGCAAACGCAAGAGGGAGGAAGGTAAGTCACAAACATGTGTGTGTGTGTGTGTGTGAGAGAGAGAGACAGATGCTGCTGAAGTTAATGTCTCCCGCCCTTTCATTCTTGCCCCTATGTGGTAAAATGGATCCAAGTCATGCTTCTAAGATGGTGATGCTGGTCTGGCAAACGTTTCACGTGATCTTCAGTATTCTCTATTCCTAATATTTCCGGTGGCCTAAGTAACGTGTTTCTTGCGATATTGGAAAGTGGAAATAAAACAGATTACTGCTATGCATTCGTCTAACAGATGGCCATTTCCTGGGTGACTTAGGGTTCATAACTTACATCAAACTTTGTATAATCACTTGGATGTTTACCCAAGCATTTCAAGTGGAGTCCCTCCCTCCAGCATAGAAAACGGAGCCAGAATACGGCATTCCAGAGCCCGAGTCCAGTGTCTTACTGGATTCACCGCTAATCCCCACAGCACGGAGGCACAGAAGATTCTCTGTTGTACAGTGAATGCGTGGGGTGCCTAGTGATAGGTGACATGATGTAACGCTGTCATCGGTCCAGCCTGTCAGTGTGTTTACAGCAAATGAACAGCGCCCCGTGGCGCTTGTTTAAGGGCAGATGCGCCTGCTGTCTATCATCACGCGCTCCCTTCTGTTAATTAAAGGGGGGGTCGGTCCCATGCTGGGAAATGTAGTTCATTTTTACCATATTTTAAAAAATGTTTGTTTTCAGTCTTACTGATTTAGGAGTGTGGATTGTGTGTGTATGTATGTGCATTTTGTGTGTGTATGTGTCTTGTGTGTATGTGTGTGTGTACTGTGTATGTGTGCACGTGTGTATGTACAGTATGTTTTGTGTGCGTGTATGTTTGCATGTCTGTGTTTTGTGTGTGTGTCTGTGTGTGTGCGCGTGCACGCATGCTGGGAGGAAAGGAGTGACACAGGTGTGTGTGTGTCTGTGGTTCGGCCCCCTGCTGTCTCTCACGCTGGACCTCGGCTTTCTTCTCTTTAACCAGAGTTAACCAGAGTTACGGTGAATTTATGGTGGAGACGCTCACAGCCACAGTTAGGGCTGAGGATTGCCAGGTGCAGCATGATACAATCTATATTGCGGGTTGTGATCCAATAAATATCCCAATATCGGGGCTGCGACACAACAGATATCCGGATATGGGGGTTGCGATACAATAAATATCCTGATACACGAGCTGTGAATTTTGAAAACAATTTTAAAACCAAGTCAGATATCATTGAGAAACCAAGACCATTGCAAAACTATGAAATTACAAACAGCGAAATCACAAACATTGAACGTTACAAAATATTGATCAACATGATCATGATCCTACGCACAAAATATACATACATAAAGGGTTCACAAACTTTCGAGCAGCACTGTAAATTAAATGCAAATAGATTGGTAGACTAAGAAAAGGGGCGATGTTCTCAGACAAATTAATTTGGTACAGTGATCTATATGTTCTAACAAACAGAAAGCAATTTTGTCAAACTCGGAGACCCACTGAGAGATTCTTACAGACCCGTCGGTTGAATGTTACAATGGGAGCAGTCCGAGCAGCACGTTTTCTGCGATCATACTCACAAATCGCGGGAGTTTTGTGCACTCCGTCTCCTCACGGTACGTCTCTACACCGCCTCTTACTGCCGCTGCACACCGCCTCTGCGCAGACGGACTGCCTCAAACATGGTTTCTGACAGGCTCATTGAGAGGCAGGGCTTTACTGTGTGATGTTTCACACTCCCGCAGAACAGAGTATTACAGGCCGTGTCCTAGGTAGCAGTAGAATATTCTGGCAAGTGCGTGGCAGGGTGTGAAAATTTGTCCGGTAACCAACCAGGTCGTGTTGTAATGTAAAAGGAAATGTGGCTGGTAAAATGTTGAAAATGGCTGGTGGTTTTTAGAATCCACAAGCCACTCTGGCCAGTGGGTGAAAAAGTAAATTTCATACCCTGGTGTGTGACTGACCACACAGTGAACTGCGTGGTCACTGTAAGTGTGTACTGCGTGGTCACTGTAAGTGTGTACTGCGTGGTCACTGTAAGTGTGTACTGCGTGGTCACTGTAAGTGTGTACTGCCTTGCCAACAGAAGATGCTGGACTTAGCTGCCGCGGTGGTACAGCGGTAAGAGCGCTGACTTTCAGTCGGTGCAGTTTGTACTCCGAGGATCGGGGTTCGCGCCCCGGTCCTGCCAGATCCGAGCATGACCGGTGACCTGTGGGAGCGGCAATTGGCGGCTGCTTCCGGGTGGAGGGAGGGGCTCGGAGAGAATCGCTGCGCACAAAAAGGCCCTGGGCGAGTTGGAATCACGGTCAGGAGCTCGAGGAGTCGCGCCCTGTAGAGGACGTGGCGCCCTCCTTCCTACTACCGGCTGACAGGGTTGTATAGCGGTGGTTCTCAAGCGGTTGCTACATGGGGGGAATTGAATTAGAATAGGGGTTCAATTGGCTACTAAATTGGGAAAAAATCAGAAACAAATAAAAAATTTAAAAAATAAGATGCTGGACTGAAATCCCTCACTCTTTAACAAACTGTATTAAAGCAGTGCCTGCTCCAGTCATCTGATTTGCCACATTGCAGAGCAGGGGTTGAGTGGGGGTTATAATAACCCCCCCCAAGGCTTCAGCACATTTAAAACCAACATCAGCATCCAGGGAGGGCATTAAAAAAACATTTTTGCCTGCAGAGCCCGACAGTAAATGAGGGGAGATCAGATGTTGACTCGGACAGAGAGGGTGGTACTCGTCATAGGCTCTGGCATTGTGTTCTGCCATTACAAACATTTACACTTTGTGTACTGAGAGTGTTGACATGGTTTAGGGTGGGATATGTGTGAGATGTGAACAGAAGAGAGAGGAATGTAAGTTGTGACCGTTGGACGTTAACGTGCGCTGATGAAATGTGCCTGGATTTTACCAGATATCCTATTCTTTGATAATCGCCAACTTCATGAACATGGATGACCATCCACAATACAAGTTTTTTTAAATTTTATTAAAAAACTCTTAAGACCGTTCCAACAATGTTGACATTCAAATGACACCCAGGAAACTGGGTACATGTAGTCTACGTGTTGGAAACGTTTACCCTAACGTCCAGTGAATGTTACGGGAACTGTTCTTGCTCACTTGCCTTATGATTCCCCCTCTGCAGGCGATCTGAGCGAAGCGAAAGGAGGCCACTTCGCTGTTCGTTTCATTAAGTTCATTGTTAATCAGGGCGCAATTAGCGGGCGCCTGCCGCTTTAATTGATGTTACACATGACGGCGTGTTGGTGGCGGCGTTGCGGAGAGGGGGAAAAAAAACAAAGCGCTCTAAACGAATTTGAATATTTAATTGACAGCGCGTCACGCTGTGAGACCATCTTCCCGGGCTGGCGGAGCGCAGCCAGAACTTTTCTTCTCTCGCGATCACAAAGTCCGCTCGCGCCGCCCAAAAAAACATCTGCTTGTGTGGTTCTGATGACTTTCTGTGAACCCTCTTTTTTCCCAATCGTGTCCAGCATTGCATTAAGCTGTCAGGAGTTTATTTTGACTGCATGGCTTTGCTGTTATTGAAGTTTGAAAGTTTGACTAAGACTTGAGTGAAACGATTCTCACACATTTTAAAAGCACTCTGAAATGTCCATCTTTGGACATCACAGCCAATCACCACATAGATGATGTAGCCTGCTGAGTTCAACCCTCTTCTGCACCAACTCGTATACATCTATTTATGTGTAAACAAAGTGGCCTGACACAGGTCTGCAAAACATTATGGGAATCGAAATTTTGGGAGGTGGCAGCTGTGGGGTGGGCGGGAGAGGGCGAATGTGTGGGCTGTAGTGACCCTGCCGAAATGAAGGGGAAGTAGGGTGAATGGAGGAGGGCATGTCCCATAGTGGGGGTGGGGGGAGAGGGGGTATATTGTTTCTCTGTCTTCCTCTTGCCACAGGGGCCTATTTTCAGAAAGGAGGAGGGGGCGGTGGGGGGGGGGGGGGGGGTTGGTTAATCAGAACCAACCCCCCCCGCCACCTCCCGCTTCACCCTCATTTAAAGTGAGCTCATTAAGAGGTTTGGGGACACTTTCGGGCATGGGCAGAGGAAACGGATCACGTTTAATCCCTTCAGAGCTCTCAAACCTCCTGTTTCTCCTTCTCTTTCTGCTCCTCACTCTGCCCTGTCCTCCCCGGACCAGAGGGAGGCTTAGGATGAGTGAAAAGAGAGAGAGAGAGGCAGTGAAAGAGAGGGAGAGAGAGAGAGGGAGAGAGAGAGAGAGGGATGCAAAAGAGGAGTGGGGGATGGGAAGAGTTTCACTCAGTGCTCTGGGCTTTGATCTGGCGGACGGGGCCATTTGCTCTATAGGGTCTATAGGGTCGATTGGGGCGATTGGTTTCCGCAGATGGGTGGACGGAATACAGAAAGAGAATTGGGGTGTCTGAGAAAACATCCGGCGACCCCCCCCCCCCCCCCCCTGCTCAGTATGCTAATCTGTGTCAAGTGCAAAGAGATTCTCGCCTGTTGTTCTTTTTTTGCCAAACGCTCCGCTTCCACCCCCACCCCCGCCCGCCCACTCCCTTTTCCAACTCCGGGAGCAACAGACGTCCGCTCAGGCCCCGTTTGTCCCCTTTAAAGGCTTTCGTTCGCAGGCCCAGACAAAGGCGGAGGGAGGGCGAGAGAGAGGGAAAGAGGGCGAGAGAAAGCATTCTATCGGATCTGTAGCCCCGCCCCGCCCGAGCCGCGAGGATCTTTTATGACGGCTCCCGATTGGGGCGGATGTTCTCCACGCTGGACTGTGACCAGAAAGGGCAGCAGCCTTCCAGCCGCTGTTTCTCATCTGCGCATGTGGGAAGCTTCATCAGTGCGTTTGTGTGAAGGTTCGTGTGCCTGTGAGATATACGTAAGTGTGTGAGCGTATGTGTGTGTGTGCCCCTGTGTGTGTGCCCCTGTGTGTGTGTGTGTGTAGAACCTTATTGGGCTGGGTCTTGCATCCTGTCTTAATTCACCATTTGGCCTGCAGTAAAGAGCACTGTATGAACAGCTTATAAGCTGGCTTTCTTCAGGTGACTTTGACATGGCTGACTGGGCAACTAGACCTGTCACAAATTCCAATTACATACATGTGCACACACACACTCGCGTGCACACACACACATCTGAGGGTCTCTGTATTGGCGTTCAGCGCGGTGTGAGGTGTTGAGAATGTGACGGCAGCCAATTCCCCGCCTCCCTCCCGCTCTTTCATCCTGTTCAACAGGATAATCGGCTGCATCGCCGCCAGTCACGGCTAGTGTCAGTACGTGTTGCTATGACATTTCAATGTTCTGATAGCACCAAT
The DNA here is from genome assembly GCA_022702515.1 of Ilyophis sp. 1 JC-2022. Classification (NCBI taxonomy): domain Eukaryota; kingdom Metazoa; phylum Chordata; class Actinopteri; order Anguilliformes; family Synaphobranchidae; genus Ilyophis; species Ilyophis sp. 1 JC-2022. Next base: position 10,510,403 of record CM040400.1, on the reverse strand, counting down.
CGTTCAGTTCTGCTGTGAGTTTCTTCGTAGCCAGCCTGCCCTGCCGTCAATCATGGATACGAGAGGGCGGGGTGGGGGGTACAGCCAAGGAGGGATGGGCTACACTCAGTGGGCGGGCTACACCACCGCAAACGGAGCGATTGTTTTTTTGTTGTTGTGATTGACGGGAAACGGCAGCACTTTTACATGCGTAGACCTCAGTTCAGTGCCATAAAAGTACAGGGGATTTCCCTCTTCATGGTGTTTTGTATGTGAACGGGATGATTTAACAGCACAGTGCCCTGTTATTGAGTCTCCTCTGCAGAGCCGGATTAAGGGTGCATGGGGCCCCTGGCTGTAATTCAAACAGGGGCCCTTCCATCAAGATTATTACTAGTGTAAGTAAACAAGAAATTCTATTGAATTGAATTGTAATTATATTGAATTTCATCCACATCCTACGTTTACAAACTTTTCTCATGGCAAAGTCATCAATCAAGTCAGTGAAGCTCAGTGAGCTTACAATTTAATTTGCAACACTCATAAGAGAGAGCAGACTGAGTCTCTGTTGTCCCATGCAACTTCTAACTTCATTTTTTATTTTTCTCAACTTTAAAAATGATCGCTCTCCGCTGCAGTTCGATGTCATCATGGAGAGATAGATTCGCAGTGCGATGTGGACATTTGGAAAGCTTTGTGTGCACTTGAACTCATTCAGCAGCAACAGCGTTTTCAGCTCTGTGCTTGTGTTTTATGCTGCGCATTGTGCTTCTTTCTGTTCCTGTCCACTGACAGTCTTGAAGAGCTCTGATTGGACTAATTCAGAAGGAAAGCGGTTTTCGAAATTGCGCAGAACTGGGACGAAAAAAACACGGGACGAATCGATTTTCGCGAAAACGACAGGAGCCCGAATGCCGTATATAAGTCAACATGTGACACACGTGTAACCCTCTTACTCTGCAAAAAAACCAGTGACGTGCGTCTCATTTTGGCTGAGTGCTAGAACAAAGTTATTTTTGACCGCTTTAAGTAAAATATCAAACCCGGAAGTGTTTTTCGGTTGTATAAGTGTGTTTATGTTTAGAATTTTCCAAACATGCATAATTTTCTCAACACAGCTGTTGACTAAAGGACAGCATAGGTTTCGAGTGTCATGCTTGCGAGGCTTAGCTGCTAACTAAGTTGAACGCAACCAAGCACTTTGTTTCTTTCGCCCCGCTCAGTATTTGTTTTGCCCCGCAGCAGCTGTAATTTGTAGAGCGGTCTCCGTCAGTAGCATGCTGAAAGCAGCTGACATTTTTTGGACTCAGTCCTAAAGTACCCTGACGTCAAAAAGCACACCCAATGGTTCTAAATATTTTCTCCATGCATTTTTGCCATCGGCTTATCATAAATAGATAGCAATACGTAATAAGTGTAGAGAGACACCTCCCTAACAAAATACCAGGGTTAGTTTTTTTTGTATTTGGAACACAGTTCTTATTTTAAGTGATTTAGCCTAAATAATGTCCCATTATAAGCCTATTTCAACCAGTTATTAATTTGAACCCACAATTAAAAAGTAATTCATGGCAGTGTTAATTCAAATAATGAATACATAAACACAAAAGATAAGATATATACATGACAATACATCGATGTCTACAGATATATAGCCCGTTTAACGTTGTGAGACAAAATTATATTAATTATGCAACATTATGCTCTTGACGCATGGTTGATTTTCAAACTATTTCAACTTATAGCATTATTCATTGACTCGTCACTGACATGGCATTTTGGCTGACAGTACATTTGTGTAAAGGAATGAGCATAAAAACAACAAGACAGAGATAAGACCGCTAAAGCGCACTTTATCGTCAGGTGCTTCTTTCGTCCCGATTACGTGTATCTTTAGTCCCACACGGCAGGGACGAAAAATACAAATTTGCACTCATCTGGTTTGCGGCCAATTTATATCTGACTCGTTTATGCTGGAAACAAAATTCCAGTTGCTGTTAGTGAGGGACACAGACACGTTGTTTGTGAGAAAATATGGCCTCTCTATCTCTACTGACTTTCGAGTAAACCGGATGAATGGGTTTCTTTCGTCCCGGTTCTCCCTACATGTCGATTTTCAGGCATTCAGGCAAACTTTTGCACAGTGTAGCATCAAATAAGATCTCAGTACAAGGTCTAGTTATCCAACACACACACACACCGCATTGCTGACAGTCGGCATCTCTCCCTCCTCATCTGGTCTATCTAGGTATGACATTTATTTTGCACACAAACAAATTGTTTTTTCTGTTAACTAATTTTGGGAGCCCCCTAAATATTGGGGGCCCCTGGCTTTAGCCCAGTCACCCCCCCCCCCCCCCCCTTAATCCCCCACTGATCCTCTGAGGAGATCAGAGTTTGGCGGATCAGCAGGTGTGTGTGTGTGTGTGTCCCGAACCTCAGCGGGAGGGAGGAGACACCATCTTAACTGCTGTGTCACTGAGCTGGAGGAGATGGACTGAATGGGACGATAAGCCAGTGATTTATTATCCCTGAGTGATGATATTTCCCGGGATGCGCAAAAATCTCACATACAGTACAGCATACACATACAACACAATACAATCTCGCTCTCTATCTCCCCTCTCTCTGTCTATGTATCTCTCACCCCTCTCCCCCTTCCTCTCTCTCTCTTTCTCTCTCTCTCTCTATGGAGTTCATTTCAGAAACACTTAATTTAGCAAGGCTTACTGGCTTAAGCTGACCCTGTCCCTGAGGCCTGAGGGGTGGCAGGTGATGTGTGTGGGGGGTGGGGGGGGCAGGTGGGGAATGGTTCAGGTGAAAGAGACCTGAATACAGGGTAACATATCCACTGACTAAAGGGTGACAGGAACCACCTGGTGCTCCCCTTCCTGATAGCTGGCCTTTCTCAGCCTTTACACTAAACTTCTGTACACAGACTAACAACAACAAAAACAGACCCATACAATCAAGGATGCTTCAAATGAGACCTGCTGGTGTATCTGAAGCAGTGCGAAGCTTTCACAGAAGTTAGGGGCAGCTTCGCCCACGAAGCGAATGCCGAGCTGAAGTCGTGTTATTTCAGCTTCTTCACCTTTGAAGCGACACCGAGCTGAACTTGTGTTATTTCGCCTGCTTGGTTTCTGTGTGGCTCCAGCGCCACACTGCCATCCCCACTGTGTCACGATGCCTGTCGCCCGCACTGGAGCAGGGTGCAGGCAGGGAGGTGGGACTTTGTGTCGCCCAGGTGGGAGCAGGGTACAGGCAGGGAGAGCAGGGCTTTGTGTCGCCCGGGCCAGAGCAGGGTGCAGGCAGGGAGAGCAGGGCTTTGTGTTGCCTGGGCCGGAGCAGGGTGCAGGCAGGGAGAGCAGGGCTTTGTGTCGCCCGTGCTGGAGCAGGGTGCAGGCAGGGAGAGGAGGGCTTTGTGTCGCCTGGGCCGGAGCAGGCTGCAGGCAAGGAGGTGGGGCTTTGTGTCGCCCACGCCGGAGCAGGGTACAGGCAGGGAGGTGGGCCTTTGTGTCGCCCGGACCAGAGCAGGGTACAGGCAGGGAGAGCAGGGCTTTGTGTCGCCCGGGCCAGAGCAGGGTGCAGGCAGGGAGAGCAGGGCTTTGTGTCGCCCAGGCCGGAGCAGGGTGCAGGCAGGGAGAGCAGGGCTTTGTGTCGCCCGGGCCGGAGCAGGGTGCAGGCAGGGAGAGCAGGGCTTTGTGTCGCCCGGGCCGGAGCAGGGTGCAGGCAGGGAGAGGAGGGCTTTGTGTCGCCTGGGCCGGAGCAGGCTGCAGGCAAGGAGGTGGGGCTTTGTGTCGCCCACGCCGGAGCAGGGTACAGGCAGGGAGGTGGGCCTTTGTGTCGCCCGGACCAGAGCAGGGTACAGGCAGGGAGAGCAGGGCTTTGTGTCGCCCGGACCAGAGCAGGGTACAGGCAGGGAGAGCAGGGCTTTGTGTCGCCCGGGCCGGAGCAGGGTGCAGGCAGGGAGAGCAGGGCTTTGTGTCGCCCGGGCCGGAGCAGGGTGCAGGCAGGGAGGTGGGGCTTTGAGAGCAGCAGAAAGCAATAAGCCGGCTGAAATGGTGCCATCAAGGGCTCCTGATTGATCAGCTGGATTCCATCAGCTGTGGCGGACGGTAGGATTAAGTGGGTGGTGATGAGTTGAGCCAGTTAACTCCTGCTCTTCACGGCCTCTTTTATTTCAGCTGCCCTAGACCCTGGAATTGGTCAATCACTTGGGACTGGAGATCATATACTCTAACCGATGTGTGTGTGTGTGTGTGTGTGATTTGGGGGTGAGGGGTGGGGATGTGCTTGTGAGTGTGTGTACATGTTTGTTTACGCGTGTGTGTGTGGAGGTATACGAGTGTGTGTTTGTTTGAGGAGGGGGGTTATGTGTTTGTGTGTGTGTGTGTGCACCAAAGGTTTAGATTTAATTTCAACCATAGGGGAGACACACTGCTGGACTGCATAGTCTTGCGTAGTCAAACGTCGTCTCACAAGCATACTAGCTAGTCTAGCAATTAAATCATGTGAAAATATTGGAGGTGACACGTCACCTTATTGACCCAAAACTACACATATGGTGTGCTGGTCTCTGACCCGGGGGCTGAGGCTAGCCGTATGCTATGGCTAGCTGGGTGCTGTGGCTAGCTGGGTGCTGTGGCTAGCTGTACGCTCTGACTAGCCGTATGCTATGGCTAGCTGTCTGCTGTGGCTGGCTGGGTGCTGTGGCTAGCTGTCTGCTGTGGCTGGCTGGGTGCTGTGGCTAGCTGGGTGCTGTGGCTAGCCGTATACTGTGGCTAGCTGAGTGCTGTGGCTAGCCGTATACTGTGGCTAGCTGGGCGTTGTGGCTAGCCGTATGCTGTGGCTAGCTGGGTGCTGTGGCTAGCTGTACGCTGTGACTAGCCGTATGCTGTGGCTAGCTGGGTGCTGTGGCTAGCTGTACACTATGGCTAGCTCTCTCTCCCTCCTGTTCAAGCTCTGTCTCTCTCCTGTTTCAGCCCTGTTTCACTCTCTCTCTGTCCTGTTCCAGCCCTGCAGGAGTCCCCGCTGGTGAATGGTCACTCCCTCCCGGGGCGGGACTTCCTGAGGAAGCAGATGAGAGGGGACCTGTTCTCGCCGCAGCAGTTAGAGGTACTGGACCGAGTGTTTGAGTGGCAGGCCCTCTCTGACCTCTTTCCCACCCCCGAAACCAGCAGGCCCCAGCAGGTAAGGGGACGCTCGCTCACCTGCTGGCTCCGCCTCCTCCCTGCCCGAGCGCTCACACCTGCACAACTCTGCCGGCTCGCGATGGACACGCACTCACTCACGCACGCACACACATGCAGACATGCATAGATGCACACAAATATGCACATACAAAGGAATGCACACATGGATGACCACATGTACATGCTTACTTGCACATGCTGTTATTTGGGCTCTCAGTGAATACCCTTAAGCACTGTCCCTCCATTTCTCTTCTCTTTTCTGTGCTGTTTCTCTATTCCTTTCCTCTTTTCTTACTCCTGTCTTTCTCTGAGCTGGTCAGAGCGGTACCTGCCTCAGTGCTGGTGAAGTGAATTAGGCAAAGCCAGGCTTTCCACAAGCCTGTCCGTCTTCACAAGAGACCATATGAAACGGCGCTCAGTTGTCATGCAGCGTTCATCCTAATTTCCCTCTCAATGGCAGTAAATTATGCTGCCGGTAAATCAAGCCCGCTTTCTGTAATGGAAGACCTACTTCCTGGCTAATTACCCAGAGTGCCGCTGTCAGATCCACAGGCGCATCAACGACTGTGGGCAGAAACAGAGGGATGGACCTCTGCTCCTGTCTCCTCTAGTTGAGTTCAAAGGTCAAAGTGGGGAGTGAGGTCAGATGGGGGGGGGTACCACCCTTGATACCCAAAGGGGCAGTTATGGGCTTTGTGGCGTAGACAGCGTTCACCTCAACCTTCCACAGTGCATGTGAATTTGTATGTGTGTATGTGTGTATGTACTATATGTGGGCCTTTCTGAGTGGATGCACATGTGTATGTGTCTTGTGGGCATTTATAGGTATGTGTGCATGTCCATACTAGTGTGTATATAAGGGCATGTGTGTTTGTACATGTATGTATGTGCATATACATGTGTTCATGTAAGCCTGTCTGTGTGTAGATATGTTTGTGTGCTTGCATTCCGGTGTACCTGCTTTTGAATGTGTTCCAGCCATGTTACTGTGTGTATGAATATGTGCATGTGTGTGTGTGTGTGCATGTGTGTGTGTGTGTGCATATTTGTGTGTGTATGCATATGTGTGTGTGTCTGTACACTACGGCCAGCACGACATTCCCAGTCCCATGCAATCGAGGCCAGTGTTACAGTCAGCGTTGTAGTGTGCGCTGCTAAAATCCTTCCCCTGTGCAAGACTCCTGCAGCGGTGTTGACAGTGTGATTTATTCCTGTTTGTGCCCCTTTTTGCAGTGGTTTATGGGAGATGCTGTTCACTGGGGGGGAGCAGGGAGTGGAAATGCTATTATGTAAATGACGGTGAGCGTCCTTCACTGAGCCAAAGTCATTTTTGTGTTGCGCGATTAAGCCTCATCTGTTAGCGGCGCGAGATCGCAGGGTGCTATTAGAGCATCCACTGGCAGCCGGGGCACGATTAGAGCCAGTCCCTGTTGTCTGCTCCACCCGTAAGTAGGGGGAAATTGAATTGGGAATACCTCTGAATGCAGAAGGCAGAAGACCAATGGGATGCGCGGTGGGGGAAGTGCACACAAGGTGACGGGCGGGCAGCATTGTGTCAGCGCCGTAGCGCTGGAGAGGGGGGGGGGGGCTGGGGGCAGTGCTGATATCAGACATGGAATCAGATGTGCGTCCTCAGGTATGGTAAACAATCACAGCAGCTGTTTAACACATCTGAGGACACACACTCACATTCACAAACACACACATTCACACACACATACACGCACACACACACTCGCGCAACTGTACGCACACGCACGCACACACACACAACTGCACACATGCACACACACGCGCAACTGTACGCACACATGCACACGCACGCACACACACACACACAACTGCACACACACACACGCACACGCAATCGTGCATGCACACACAAACACACACATTCACACACATTCACACACACATACACACACACACACACACAGACAGACACACACGCACAACTGTACGCACACACACGCACATATACAACTGCAAGCACACACACACACTTGCCCTAACACTTCCCCACGTCCTCTTGTCTCCTTTTTTTCACTGATTTGTCCCGTTCCTTCTCTCTTTCTCTCACCCCCCCCAGCCTCTCTTCCTGTCACAGCTGGGTTTTCATGTTCTGATCAAGCTTGATGGCTTATGAATTCTGAAATTGACAACATTTACGGGGAAAAATGAGAATAATCCATCTTCCTTAGCGGCCTGTCAGGGGGCTGGCGGAACTTCATAATGTTCAATTACCCTGCGCTCTTCCCCACATTTACATGGCCACATTAGGGCCTATGAGACGATGAGACAAAGAGAAAGACAGAGAAGAGAGGGAGAGGGAGAGAGAGAGAGAGCGATAGAGGAGGGTGGGAGGAAGAGGGAGAGAGAGAGGGAGGGAGAGGTAGTGTCGATGACGAGCAGAGAGAGGGCTCTGGTCACAGTTGGCCGGGCACGCTCGGTTGATGAGCAGGGGGATGTTTAAGAGGTCAGGCTGGATCGTCACGTCGTCACAGATTGTTTTAAAGAAATGACAGCAATGTTTATCTCCACACTGCTGCCAAACCTACGCACAGTCTCTCTCTCTTTCTGCTCTCTCTCTCTCTTTGCCTCTCCTTCTCTTGCTTTCTCCCTCACACACACACACACACACACACGCACGAAATAAATGACAGCAATGTTTATCCCCCACTGCTGCCAAGGGAAGCAGTAACCTACGTAATCTCTCTTTCTTTTTCCCTGTGCTTCTCCTCTCTTGCTTTCTCCCTCACACACACACACACACACACACACACACACACACACACACAGCGTGCTCCTTGACATATCTCATTTAGCCATTAGAGTCTATAGATCATTAAATAAAATTGACTCTAAGTCAAATGGACTTGTAAACTGAGAAATAAAGGGCCTCTCAGGACAGGCCAGTCGAGATTGGCAGGTCTTACAGGCATTATTTGTATGTGTGTTTTTCTGTCTCATTCTCTCTCTGGTACCCATTCAAACCTTTAAAATAGATAAATCGACAAATCGCAACCTTTCGGAAAGGCATCACAAACCTTAAACTTGACCAAGAAAAAATGGGTGCTTTTTATTTTTTAAATACATTTTTATTATTTGATACTTATTTAGTTTTTTGTCATAATAACTCAATTTCAGTGTTTAATTTGACTTTAGCTAATTGCGGAACAAGGAATTTGTGCACTGGTGACCAATAATGGCTTCATATTGAATCTTGATTGATGGATAATCTCGTCATTCTTCAGGATAATGCAGCAAACACAAGAAAACTGGCACAACTCCGGCTCCTGGGAGCCCTGACCATGTTTTCCATCAATAATCCTAATGGAGTTTGCTGAAAACCTATTGTTTTAACACCTGGGCCTAAACCTAGCTGTCATTGTCACCTCCGCTGTCCACCCCCACCCCCTGACGCGTTGACGGTGAGCCAATGATGATGAAGAATTGGTCACGATGGCTCAGGCAGCAGCCAAGGGGTCGTAGACAGGTGAAGCTTCTCCCCCCAACTGTGCTCACATTGATCCAGTGACGCACAGATTCACCGTCCTTTAGCAATAAGAGACTAAAGGGGGCTAAACCGGACGGATCTCTCACCCGAAAACTGTTTTTTGATTGGTTCGTGTGAGTCTATTGATTGACAGCTTGATAGCTACGCCCATTACAGGGTTAATGGTGCTTCACATTGTTACCGTTCTCGTGTGCTTTAAGGAAGGATATTCCGAGGACTGCAGGGGTTTGTGGGTAATATCTGTAGTATTATTAACCAATAGGAATAGTATTGCTGGCTTGCTCCCTATTTTTGAAGTTAGGAGGAGCTCCTGATGTTCATTCTAATTCCTTGGGGTTTTTTTTTGTCTCGTTTGATAAGATTGGACATCACTGAGTTGTCACTTTCTGTTGTGAGAGCTGGATTTTCTTGAAGGGCTGTTCTGAACACCAGCTAGTACTGACTCAACGCCAATATCTTAGACCCTGTATGACAGCTAATCAGCTAATCAGCGATGTTTCCGCCTCACTCATCAGATGCCCTGTGTAGCACCTTCCGACCAGCGCTTCTGCCTGCTTTGTGCAAACCCCAGTGCTAACGTGATCGAGGTGCATAGGGTTCTGGGTTCTACCTGACGCTCCCCCTCTCTTTCCCGCCTCTCTTTCAGACGGCGGACTACTCGGCGATGGTGTCTCTGGCCGGGGGGCTCGAGGAGATGAAGAGCAGCCTCATCAGCCCCGGGGGGGCAGAGCTAGGGGCCGGCGTTGCCGGGCCACAGTCGTACCAGCTGGTGTCGGGTAGGGGACACACGCCCACTCGCGTTCATTCCGGAATAGATGGGATGGAATTATTGCCCCAAATTATTTTTTTGTTGTTGTTGTTGTTGTAGGGGAGCCATTATTGAGACGTATATAATGTAGCTATATCCCCTTAAAGATACTATGTAATGTTTAATGTATATGAGACCTCGCTGTCCTCTAAAGTCGTACATGTGAAACTAAAAAGGAGGGAAAAATGAAAGTGATTCCCCAGCAGGTCAGAGTAGGAGGCGACGTGGCTCCGTTCACCACTCAGGAAACTGCTAATTAAGCCCTAGAATGTAGTGCTGTCTGCACATTCTGGCACTAATGAGAAAACACAGAGGAAACACGAGTACAGAAGGCTAGAATTCGAGACTGACACCACCTCATAAGCTTGTATGATATCACGTAATATAATACTGAGTGTAATATATGTGTAGAACATATGGCTGTATACTGCCCTTTCCTTACCTGGAGCGCTTAAATATATCAACCATTCTTTCTGCCACTTATGGATCAGGATTGCACAAATGCCAGAATACATATTTCATGAAGAGAATAATGGACTTGTATGTTTATATTTAAAATTCCACACATTTGAGTTTTTACAATGGAAGAATAAGGGTATAGAGGGGAGAGATGAGTAATGAACAGACATTGGTTTTGTGCAGTTGGGTGTAACTTGAGGAATGTGCAGGGGTCTTTACCATGTCGATGCTGTAGCCACTCTCCTGTAATGACCCAGCAGTGCCCTCTAGTGGCAGAGATTGTCTCTGCTGGCCTCTACCAGCGCAGGGCAGTCCCAAAGAACAGATTTTTCAATGATTATACACTATGTATGAATGCATAGTATCTGAAAGCGCACACATACACCCACCTCCTACCCACCTACACACACACACACACACACACACACTAGCGTATGAATGTATGTGTACTTGTATGTGTGTGTATGTCTATTCTACAATACAGAAAAGAGGTAATACGCTGATAGATTGTGCTACGAGGCACTGTGCTTTGTGAATATGAGAGTAAGGGGGTGTGGGGTGGGCGTCTGGGTGAAAGGTGCACAGGGCTCTATGAATTAACCTTAGTGACAGTGCTGTGGAGACCAGTCAGAATGTAAAAGAGACATACTGTATATATCATCCCCCTCCTCTTCCTCTCTCTCCTTCCTCCATTCATCCCTTCAGTGGATCTGCCCTCATAGCTCAGGGAGTCTCTCAGGCAGGCTGAGAGAAGTCCCTCTCTCTCTCTTTCTCTTTCTTTTTTCTCCCTCCCTCCCTCCCTCTCTCTCTACACATCTCTCTATACATATCCCTCTCTCTACATGTATCTCTCTCCCCCATCTCTCCCTCATACCCTCTCTCTACACTTCTCTCTATACATCTCTCTATCCGTCTCTTTCTCTCTACACATCTCTCTCTCCGCCATCTCTTTCTCTCTTTCTCTCTCTCTCCCCCCATCTCTCTCTCTCTCTTGCGGCTGCCCTGCCCGTTGACCCGTCTCACTCTCCCAGGCAGGCTGTGCTAATGCCCCTCTCCCAGCTCACATGTAGCATCAAACGTTCAGAAATGGCAACAGGGGGGCAGATACAGAGGAGAGGGAGGCTAAAAAGGCCTTTATTTAAAGCCCACATCCCACCTATCTTCCTCACAAACAAAAGAATACTTACTTTTCACATACCGGCCTGATTATTAAAGGGGTCCTTCGTATGTATGTTATATGTGCGCCTCGATATTATTTCCGCCCATGTCTGCGCGGATTACGTGCAGGGGACAGAAGGGTTGCGCCATTCGAGGCCTTGTTGAGTTTCCAAAGTTTTATGTTTCTGTAAAAACCCCTTGGATTTAAGATACGGAGTACATCCCTTTGCCAGGATCCTCGCCCATCCCCATAATCCTCTCTGCTTTTCTCATCTCAGCCTTAGTCTTCAGCCCGTTTCCCATAATTCCCCTGGCCGTCTCGGCCTGAGATTCGCCTCTCCTGCGAACGAGAACGAGAGGAGGGAGAGACGCTGACGCTTCGAGAGTCCCAGGTTTATGATGACGAGTGGGGGCCCCCGTGAGCCGAGGGGAGAGAGATGATTCAATGCGATTGACTGTCATGCGAGCTAATGCAGATATAAATCCACTCAACGCTGACTGACAGGCAGGAAGGGCGGCTCGAGGGAGGGAGGGAGAGAGGGAGGGAGGGAGGGAGAATGTGATGTGATTGAGAGCGAGAGAACGAGAGTGAGAGAGAGAGAGAGTGAGAGAGAGTGCTATTTCAATAGTGCTACTATTTTGCTGCTACCTGCTTTGGCAACATTGCAACAACTGCAGTCATGTCAATAAAGCATCATTGAATTTAATGGAGTGAGAGACAAAGAGAGGGGGAGAGAATGAAAGAGAGTGAAAAAGAGTGAGAGAGTGAGAGAGAAAAAGAAAGAGAGAGAGAGATGGAGGGATACAGGAATAGAAGGAAGGTTTAGAAGACACCAGATAAGTTGATAATCTAATGCTAAACCTGTGTGACACGGTTCAGTCAATCAGAAGAGCAGACACACAGTGCGGAAGGAATTAAAAGAAAGAAAAAAAAGTCCACCTTGGTTGACTCACACGCCTACAGTACAGATGCCTGTGTGAGTGATGTTTTAACAGCCTGTGATTGGATCATGACTGAGGGCGGGGGGGGGGGGGGTAGTGTGGTCACGCGGTCACGCGCGATGTCCAACAGTTCAGCAGACAAGCCAGAGGCCCTGTCCATATCACTCTTAAGGGCTGCTGCTTGGGCAGCCAATCACGTTTCAACTAGCATGCTGTAATTAAAATGACTGAGCGAGGTCCCTTCACGCTAGCGAGAGAAATTTGGGGTAACTAAAAATGTTGTTAGTGTTACAGAATTGGGGCAGTTCATTTTCTACGGAGGACTTAGTTTGAGAATTCTGTACACCTACCTTCCAGTTCAAAAGGAGTATTTATATTTGTGGTACCAGGCGACCTGAAATAATAGTTTATTTTAGACAGTTGCTCTGCTGAGGTAAAGTGAAAGCCAGCTGACTGTGACCCTAGAGTCTACACAAGATGATTAATTATCTAAAAGACGTGGTCATAATTTCACCTCCTCAGAGGGGTAAAAAAACCTAATATTTTCCAGAAAAACGAGGACTGAAGGATACACTTTTCATAAGGTTTCACAAAGTACTCTGCTTCTTAGTATAATTATTATTTTTTTCCATCATTTGACTTCCTGCAGGCTGTGGAAGTTTCACGTCTCCCTGTATGTGTGTGGGTCTTTGTGTGCGTGTATGTGTATGATGTGTGTACGTGCATGTGTGTGTATGTGTATGTGCGTGTGTGCATATATATGTATGTATGTGTGTGTGTGTGTGTGTGTATATGTGTACGTGCGTGTGTGTGTATGTATGTATGTATGTATGTATGTATGTATGTATGTGTGTGTGTGTGTGTGTGTGTGTGTGTGAATGGGTCTGTGTTTTATCGTACATTAAATTTTTTGGGTACTGCATGTTGACAGACATGGGGTCTTTGTCTCTATAGGTCGGGATCTCGCAGGAACCACCCTGCCAGGGTACCCCCCTCACGTGCCCCCTACTGGCCAGGGCAGTTACTCCACCCCCACATTGGCTAGCATGGTGCCTGGTGAGTCATCACAGAATATCCACTGTAGCGGTTCAGGACCCGTTGTTGGGCAGTGGGGAGGGATTGAAGTGGGTTGGGAGATGATAAGCAGGAACAAAAATATACAATGGCCATCACAGCATTCAAATTAAAGACTGACCCTGTTATTAGCACTGTATGTAGCGAGGTATATATGCAGTTATTTTAACTTAAAAAAATAAATGTAAGACCTGTTTGAACATTTATTGTTACGTTTATGACGGGGTGCGGGCATGATAAATGTATTGGCTTGTTAACTAGTCATGGGCTCAGAAAGTTCTGGAAACCCTGCACTATTGGCTGGATCGAAGAAGGAAGCGCTTCAGAGCTCAGATGAGGAGAAATGTCACACAGGACTATTTAAACACTGGTGCCTGGCACCGTACTTGACGCTTTAGAAAGAAAAAAAATACTTCTCTAAGGCCTGGGATCCCCAGGGAGATTCTCGTGTTTCTGGTGTGCGTCTTGAGAGGACCGGAGCTGTCGTGTCCCTTCAGCTGGATCAGCGGTCGGTTTTTTCTTTCCGTTTTTTTTTTTCTTTTGCCGTGAGCGGTTTAAAAGGTCACGGCAGAGAAACAGATTTGGAGGTGCCGGCGAGGAGAGCGGGAGATGAGGTCGCTCTCGCTGTCTTTCCCTCGCTGTTTCTGTCAATCACGGCTCGCTCGTGTGAAGAAAAGAGGCTACGCCACGCGACTTTAACTGGTCCGTTTGTTCCGATCTGGTTCACCTGAACGGCAAGCTACCGCGCGCTTAATATCGGTTTGCCAATAGGGAATTCCATTGTATGTATGCACAGAGGAAGTGTATGGAGCTCTACAGTCTCCTTGTTGAAAAATAACCCGAATCAGTTGCTTAAAAGAGAATCGCGCGTTGTTGCAATTGCTGTCCATAGACAACGTGTGAGAGACATTCATTCCAATGGTATCTCAGTTAGCGGCGCTGTGATATAGAAGCATCGTAACTGATCTCAGATTGCGTTATATTCAACAACTACAGCCATTTACAGAACTATCGTATGAACACAGAGCGATATTTGAGAACTGATATTTTTAGTAAAGTGTTCAGTGTTAATTCAACTCCAACAGAGTTTAGATTTGTTCGAATAGACTCAATGGCGCTCTCTCAGTGTAGAATTTACTCTGTATAGTGTTGAGCTTTGTGTATTGTGCTTACAGGAATTATTTACTGCTCCAAATCACGTTCTATAAGTCTACTCCCCTTCTCAGTATTGCAAAGCACTTTTATTCCAGAGCTTTCCATAGACCAGAGTGAACATGGACATATACAGCCCTTTTGGAATTTTTTTTTTTTTCCACAGACAATTCTCTAGCCATGCAAAGTCCCCCAAGAGTAAGACAGAATAAAGTATTTTGAGTATAAACGCAGTTTGTGCATGGTGACGGGCTCTTTGTTTTGAAAACGCGAGAGCGAGACGGTAAAAGGAGACTAGCAGAAAAGCAGAAATGACTGTCGGAGATCCGCTGGGGACGAGCAGCTGAGATGGGGCTCACTGTGGCTGGTGTACAGGGGTGAGGCTCCAGGCTTTTACGGGGCGCGGTTTTTAACGCTCAGCCGGCAGGTAAATGACCTGACACGTACCGTACCGTGAAACGCATTCAAAGTTTTTGAGCAGAAAAGCGCCGCCGTTCCTTTGTGTGGGACCATTGTGATAATGAACCTCTTTACCTCTTCGTTATTTATGTGGGTCCCCCTTGGGATAGTGGGGGAGTGGGGGGGGGGCTGTCTTTGGCACTTCCTCTTTCTCCTTGTCTGCTAGGATGACAGCACTCCCAGGGGGGCAGGAAATGTGGTGGATGGGGGTTTAGGAATGGGGGGGTCTGTGAATACAGTCATTAGAGCCCAATCGCAGAAGACCAGCTGTCCCTTCTTGACATCAGTTAATTTGTTTTTAATGAAAATCACCACTGACCCCTGACTAATACATTCATACTCACCCTTTCCATCTTCCCTCTTTTTCTTAGGGTTTGTGTTTCAATCCAGCACGTGCACACGCTACATACAGATGCACATACACACAGAACACACACGTGCACACGCTACGTACAGATGCACATATACACAGAACACACAGAACACACACGTGCACACGCTACATACAGATGCACATACACACAGAACACACACGTGCACACGCTACGTACAGATGCACATACACACAGAACACACACGTGCACATGCTACATACAGATGCACATACACACAGAACACACGCGCGCACACGCTACATACAGATGCACATACACACAGAACACACGTGCACACGCTACATACAGATGCACATACACACAGAACACACACGTGCACACGCTACATACAGATGCACATACACACAGAACACACGCGCGCACACGCTACATACAGATGCACATACACACAGAACACACGCGCGCACACGCTACATACAGATGCACATACACACAAGACACACACGTGCACACGCTACATACAGATGCACATACACACAGAACACACGCGCGCACACGCTACGTACAGATGCACATACACACAAGACACACATGTGCACACGCTACATACAGATGCACATACACACAGAACACACGCGCGCACACGCTACATACAGATGCACATACACACAGAACACACACGTGCACACGCTACATACAGATGCACATACACACAAAACACACACGTGCACACGCTACGTACAGATGCACATACACACACGTGCACACGCTACATACAGATGCACATACACACAGAACACACATGTGCAAACGCTACATACAGATGCACATACACACAGAACACACGCGCACACGCTACATACAGATGCACATACACACAGAACACACGCGCGCACACGCTACATACAGATGCACATACACACAGAACACACACGTGCACACGCTACATACAGATGCACATACACACAAAACACACACGTGCACACGCTACGTACAGATGCACATACACACACGTGCACACGCTACATACAGATGCACATACACACAGAACACACATGTGCAAACGCTACATACAGATGCACATACACACAAAACACACACGTGCACACTACGTACAGATGCACATACACACAGAACACACATGTGCACACGCTACATACAGATGCACATACACACAGAACACACATGTGCACATGTTACGTACAGATGCACATACACACAGAACACACACGTGCACACGCTACGTACAGATGCACATACACACAACACACACGTGCACACGCTACGTACAGATGCACATACACACAGAACACACACGTGCACACGCTACGTACAGATGCACATACACACAGAACACACACGTGCACACGCTACGTACAGATGCACATACACACAGAACACACACGTGCACACGCTATGTACAGATGCACACGCCATGGATTCACATACACACAGAACACACACACGTGCACACGCTATGTACAGATGCACACGCCATGGATTTACATGCACATACACACAAACACACACACACAGACACACGCATAAGCACCACATACAGTATATCACAAGCACACACACACACACAAACAGACACAAACAGACACACGCACAAGCACCACATACAGAATATCACAAGCACACACACAAACACACGCACAAGCACCACATACAGTATATCACAAGCACACACACACAGACACACGCACAAGCACACACACACAAAAACACACACACAGACACACGCACAAGCACCACATACAGTATATCACAAGCACACACACACACACACACAGACACACACACAAGCACCACATACAGTATATCACAAGCACCGCATACAGTATATCACAAGCACACACACACACACACACACACACAAACGCACACTGGAAATTCATATTAATTTTCGGTTATCTGGAGAAATTAAATTCACATTTGATTATCAAGTCTGCTCAATCAAAATGCTCTTTGTGGAAATATGTTAATGCAACCGATTCCACAGAATTTAATATTTGGGTAGAATACAATGAACACAATAGAAAGTGATGGCCAAACAGAACCTCATTTCACACCAAAAAAAAGTATATGAGACATTCCCTACTATCATGATTATTTTTCTCAATTCTATGAGTCATAATGCATTTCAGAGAACCTGTCTGTGACCTTTGAACAGCAGTGTTACGTTTATGTGTTACAACCAAGGTCATTGAATGCACATATCTTTAAAATACATACAACCGTACTATAGTACCACTTACAAGTGTGGGTGTAAACTGTCTTTTTTCTTCAAGGACTTCAGTGTGAGGAAAAACACAGGCACTGTATATTCATGTATTGATTTTTTAAAGCAAATATTCAATCCTTGTCATTCACACCATGGCTTCTGCATTTCCAACTTGTCAAGTAGAGACATGATACAACTGGGAGCTGTCAGGAGTCCATCGCAGAAACTGCATGTGATTTATTCCACATCTGTAAATGTACAGAGCAAAGGCTAATGTCTATCACGAGCCCCAAACTCTCTCTTTAATCCCACAGAGAATACTGCAATATCTCCTGGACAAAAATATATAAATTATGATTAGTATGGTAATAATACTAAGACAAATACTACTACTACAAACTACAACAACAACAATATTAATAATAATAACCTGTTCAAAATGTCCAGGGGTGTCTGGGTGAGAGGGTTGAGTTTATGGGTACTATGAGTTGAGTTTATTTAATTTTTAAAATATTTCTTTTAGCGTATAGGTTTCAGCATCGTAGAATGTATGGTTCTTGAGATTAAGACCAAGAGTAATGGCTGGGTTTTAGGAGGTTGCACCGGTTTGTTGTGTAAAGCAATCTAACTCTGGCAGAAAATTCACCATATTTTCTTAAATTCCCCGTCTTTCGGGCATCGCTACCTCTGAAACCGTGACACCCCCCACCCCCACAGCGCTGAGCGCTCATTCCCCAGCACGGCGACCTTGCAGCGTGGGTACCGAGCAGGCACGCCGCTCCCCTGTGTTTGACAGGCGGGCGTGACCTTGGCGCTCTAGGAGCAGAGGCGGCCCCTCCCTCCCCCGCTCTCGCCGTCATAAACAACCTGACGCGCGGCCGTCTCCGTGGCGGTAAAGGCGCGGGGGCCCTCGCGCCGTGGGAAGGAGGGTGTATCCCGTACCGCCTATATGCCCCCCCCCCCCCGCTGGTGCGCTTCTCAGCCGCGAGGAACACTCTGAAATGGAGATCTCTCGAAGTGTGCACACACCTGGGAGGCTCCGCCTCTCCATCACCTGGGAGAGATGTCCGTCACTCTGTCCGTCGCCTCCCTCTCCTTTAATCCCTCTCTCCACTACCCCTCCCAACTATCGGCGTGATTTTCAGGGGCATCTCTTCCAAGCATGTCCCTCTCATTTAGGGGGAGGGCGGGGGGGGCGGGGGGCTTGACAAACAGAGGGTGCTCAGAGCCACTGAGGCAGAACAGAGTGAGTGGGAGAGAGGAGGGGGGGAGAGAGGGATGGTGCTTGTGATTGTGACTGTCAGCCAGGGAACAAAAGTCCCTAGAGAGAGAGAGAGAGAGAGAGAGAGAAAGAGAGAGAGAGAGAGAGAGAGAAAGAGAGGGATGATTTCTGTCAGCGGCAGAAAAAAGAGGGAAGCTCTTACAAACAGCAGAGAGACGCAAAAAAACGAAAGAGCGTCGTTTGGGGAGATCAAGAAGCAAGACGCCGAGGGAGGGAAAGACAGAGGAAGCGACTGAGACGCGAGAGAAAAAAAAGAGAAAAATAATCTGCTCCCAAATTTCCACATCTTACTATCGCAAGCGTCAGAGCGCTCCGAGAGCCCGAACGCTCCGAGAGCCGGAACGCAGAAAGATAAAAGCGACTGCATGGGAACATTTAGAACATGTTTCTACAAATCAGTTCAGCTCTTGCTTTGAGTGAACAGAAGACATGTGTGTCGTACAGTGTGTGTGTGTGTGTGTGCTCTAACATCACAGCCCCCTCTGTTAACATGCTGTTGGGTGTGTTTCATCCGTTCCAGGGGGCGACTTTTCCAGCAGCCCGTATTCCCACCCACAGTATTCCACGTATAACGAGTCCTGGAGGTTCACCAATCCCGGCCTGCTGGGTAAGAAACGGGGGAAAACACAGCACTTCCTCCCTTCAGTGTGATTAGCATTTATTTAATTGACAGAGACGATGTAAAGCTTTCAATACGAAGCCCATCCAGTATATTGTGTCAGACTTTCCTCAGAAAATAATTCTGTAGCTCTTATTCACATCTAAACAACAATACAGATATATATATATCTGTCGTGTTTTTTTTTTTTTTTAAAGTAAACCAAAAAAAAAACTTTAAAAAAGCATGTGCATATTGAAAGGGTCTTAAGTATACTGTTTAGTAGCCCATAGTTCTGGTGAGAAATGATATCAAACAGCTGTGCTGCAAACAAGATGAGATATGAGAGAGCAGAAGGCTGGTCTTTAACGCTCTGTGAAGGTGAAAGACCAGGGTCACGGGGCAGGCCTGCAGAAGCTTGGCTCGGGGTTCAAATTCCTCCTTCCGTACCTCACAACAGGGGAATGCATGGCAGCAGGTCACCAGGCCCCCTGTAGGGGGCAGTGTTGTGCTCCGTCTAGTGTAGAGGAAAAAAGGTGAACCATAATTCACCGGTAAGGTCAATACATTTACCCCCTATGGAATCACACAGATTTAAATACTCACAGCATGGCACAGTTTTCTTAAGCTGTAAGATCACAAATATGTGATTAGAATGTTCTTAAGTGAACATTCTAATGTTGATGTAACAATCACTACTGGTAACTGAAAGCAATTGAGTTCTAGAACACTGACTTAGAATTAAAAGAAATAAAAATACATTCTAGAAAACCTACTCCTCAAAGTGTTTTAAACTGTGGCACAAAAAAAAAAGTGTTCTTTTTCAGTTCGCCTGCTAGCGATGGTGAGAAAATAATGAAAACGGGGATGTGTGTGGTGCAGCGTCGGATGCTGCGATGGATGTCCTCCTTCCCCCTGACCGTCTCTTTTCCCACAGGGTCTCCGTACTACTACAGCACGGCCACGCGGGGGGCGGGGACAGCCAGCGCCACCACCACTGCCTACGACCGCCACTGACGCACGCCCGGAGAGAAGGACAGAGAGAGAGAGAGAGCCCACACTCGTTTGCCGGAGGCAGCATAAGGAGAGAGGGCCAAACTGCAGGAGTGATTCACCCATCGGTTGAACACACATACAGTATTTAGACTCAAAGCTAATACAGACAAACTGTATTTTCATCTGGGTTATTTTAAATGATAATTTAAACTTTTTATTTTATTTTTTATTTTTTTACAAATATTTCACTTTCAACTACATATCACAGATTTGACCAATTGGGCCTTAAAATGGCTACTTTTGAAGGGCATTTTATGGAATTAGCAAATTCATATTTTAACCATCTCAAGGCGTGTGCCAATACATCTAGGGATCTATTGTGCAAAACGTAATAGAATTCTGTTTCACATCCCAGAATAGCAGAATTAAGAACCGTAACATTCCTCTGTGAATTATTTTTGCCTTTTGTTCATTTTCCCTCAACAAACCTTCTCCCTGTTTTTATGGTTTCCCCAAAATGTAAAAAAAAAAGAAGCATTTGCTGCAGGAAGCTAAATTATAGGTGAACCGTAATTTACACAATGAGGATAAATACAGTGTACCATCTCTCTCCAGTGGGGGGCACCCTCTCTGCCTGGGAATATGGTGTTTGGTGCGAGGATGTTTCTAATCTAGTTTGCAGATATCCTGTGGATTTATTTATGCAAGGACTGAGAGACAGCCTTTGCTTTTTTTATACATATGAAATACACACATTTTTTTTTTTAAACTTAAATATTCAGTAGCACTGGAGTAGGAAGCAGAGTTGTGTAACGTTATAGACAATCTTGTTGAAAGACAATGTCGGCTGTGCATTTTTACTTTTATTATTTTCTTATTATATGGAATGTCAAAACAAACGGCATATATCAGTCATTACCACTTTCATGTGTGTAACTACAGGCACATACTGTGGAAAATGTTGTTCATGTGCATAACATGAAGAATAAATTCAAGGTAAGCATGTATTGAATCTATTTATGAAAGTGGCAATAACAGATATATAGTTGATTACATGCCATCTCCTAAAAATACACCCCTTCTATTTTGCCTTTTATGTTTTAGTATATATTAGCATAAATTTTTTTTTCATAAGGAATGGGTGTGACCCTGTGTATGTGGCCCTGCACATTCCGTTTCTTTAGCAACCTGCTAGCCTATTGCCACACAGTTAAATAGCTAACCAGACTAATGTACATCCAGATAACAGCACAGTGAAAAACCATTCAGAAACAAATGACCAAACTGCTTTTAACATGGAAATGCTGGGATTTCCCATTCGGTTTTGATATTGGACACTTTGGAACTCAGGTTGGAATGCTGGCAGCATTCCAAATCAATTTGTTAAAGCATCGTAGCTACTGTGGCTGACTAAGACATGCCACACACAAGTGAGACAAAAGCACTATGTCCATACTGACCCGGACACATGGCCTCTCGGTCCCACCTGTGTCTTGTTAATCCTTTCCCGGGATTTGTACAGTCTAATGACAATGTAAAAATACAAAGATCTACAGCTGCACGCCACCGCTTCTGTTGCTGAGCCCATTCTTACCTTTAACCCGAACTAGGTTGCGGCAGTACCTGGAGATTATATGTTCAGTCACGTATACATAGATGTAAAAACAAAACAACAAAAACAAATCAATGTATAGATGTTAATGTAATTCCACTACTGTAAATGAAGCAAACGTATTGTGATATGCTCCATTGTAAAGCACAGACCGTCAGAATGTGGCTAAAAACAGCAGACAGAACATTTCTCTTCAGCAACTAAAGTTCTAGCGTTGAATCAACTCTAGTAGGGTTTATTTAGGAGTCCAGCTGGGACAATATGTACTCCATAAAAGTACTCTATCAGAGTTAACTTTGTACACTGAAGCTTTTGCTGTAGCAAACAGTAGAGACAGCTGTAAAAAAAAAAACCTAACGTTAAACTTTGTGTTTGGGAAATTTAAACAGAATTATTTATGAGATTAATATATTTAAATGTTTACTACAAATAAATTAATAATGATAATGAGAACAATAAGTAAAGTATGTACATTGGAAAGCTCAGCATGTTTACAATTTATAGTCTAATTTAGACCTGTTATAGATTTTCCCAGTGACAAGCCTTGACTTGACTATTATTTGGGTTCAGTAGAAAGTAGAGCAGTGCTCGTGTTAGAACCACTCTCAACAAAAGATAGCTGCCAAGGACTTGGCTGAAATAATTGCTTCTTGTCGTCTCCTAACTATTTGTATGTACGGAGCAACAGCAAGACATCCGTACATGAAGAGAATTTTGTGATTTGAGTAGATAGTTTCTCACACGTGTGAAAACCCGTACAATGCGCTGTGACTATGCTTGGACCATCGTCAAGGCAACACGAAACAGCCTTACCTAAACTGATCGCTCCACTGCTTTGTTGAAAGCATTACAGTAATTAAGGGGGCATTTTAATAACCAGTGCAAGGTCTCGTAATTACTGAAACAATGGTTTCGGAAAAAGAAGACAGTCCTTTTTTTGCATATTATTTGTGAACGTTATGCTTGCTTCACACTTTTTTTTTTCTTCTTATAAAAATGCAGTTCTTGGGACAGGACAATCGCTCGGTCTCGAGACTGTGTCCAAAATTCTAGAACTGCAATGAGAATAATCAAAGGATATTCCGTCTTCTTTGCTGTCTGTACTTTAATGTTGTATCACCGATTGCTATGTTTATATAACTTACAGTTGCACAGATGCAACTCTAAAATAACTTTTAAAAAAATAGAAGAAGAAAAAAACCCATAAAAAGTCCACTGCACTGCAGCGGGTGAATTTGTCCTTAAAACCCTTTCTCGGAGGCATTATGAACCTGAGCTACACCAGCTGAAAACAAGGACCGTGCCTTTTATACCTTTTATACTCTTTCGTCATGACCACGAGTCGATAAAAACAACTGTAGACCCTTTCATCTTGCAGTGTCAGTGAGCAAGTCTCTGTGAGGGGGAGGACGTCACAAGCACTGCACTTCTAACAATCACCGAAGCGGTAAGCTGCGCAACGTACTGGGAGTTGACCAGTCTTACCCGATCTATCACCAAAACACAGAATAGACCAAACAAGAGATATAAAACTCTGCCACTGCCCAGGAGTCGGTCAGGCCAACAAATCTATCTCTGAACACGGAATAGACGAAACAAGAGAAGCAATCTTTACCGTTGCCAAGGAGTTTGCGAGGCTAAACAATCTTTTAATGCAACAGAATGGATCGGACAAGGAAAGGAAATATTGCAACTGCCTGGGAGATGGCCGGGCAAACCAATCAATCTCTGAACACAGAGAGGACTAATCAACAGTCAGATTAGAAACGGCCTTGTTCATCCAGCAAGCCTACTCTTAAAATAATTCTATTTGGTAATTATATCACGGTGCAGGTTTTATTTAGCTGTTTATCATAGACGACTGCTCCCTCACTATCATTCTCTCTTTTGTCATGTATAATTTGAATTGTTTCTAGACAGGAAGAGAGGTTATGGTGCCAGTGAGATTTGCCAATCATACAGTATTAGGTGCCACAAGATGTTTTTGTATACATATCTATGACCTCTGTATCAGTATTTTACAAAAATGATGTTCACTACTTTGCATGTTGTATATTGAAGCATACAAGTTTGAGGTCTATAAACATGGGGATTGGTATTAAAGCCTACAAACATGGAGGTCGGTATTAAAGCCTACAAACATGGAGGTCGGTATTAAAGCCTACAAACATGGAGGTCGGTAGTAAAGCCTCCAAATTTGAAGGTTTATTGTGAAGCCTAACAAACTTGTAGGTCACCACACAGTGTACCCATCCTTTGCTTGACTTCATGTGCCTTGTCGTACATGTGCTTCACATTGCAGCATCCTCTTAAAGCAGGAACGTGGCTAATCGTTACATGTGCATGTTTTTCTGCGACCAATCACTCCATTCCGACACAGTGGAAAGTTGTGTGAGTGACTACTTCTGACATGAAATATCTTCTTTTGTTGTTTCCTTTCGTCATTTTATATCATACATAAGAATTGTGCTTTATTGTTCGTAATAACTGGCTCACAAACAGTATAGATTTTTGTAAAAATACTGACCTGTGAAGAAATTCCAAGTCCTTTCCAGAAAAGTGTACAGTCAGACCCAGATTAATATTTGAGGCAACCAAAAATGAAACAGGCTTGAGTGCTTAACACCTTCTAGGTTTCGTTTGGTTTACTCTATTGGAAGTGCAATTACTTATTTCAAATTAATCATTAATAATTCTGTGCTGCATATTCTTATTAAAGTTTACAAGTTTTCGAATGCGTGTACAGACAGGTTCACGTGCAAATGCTTTCGTTAAAAAAGGTATTTTTATGGCAGTTCCATATCATCTTCAGAGGAGAAAAGGAAAATAGCTTCAAACCAGGTGAACACCATGAATAAAATAGCACATATCCTGGGCTACTGGGTGCTGAAATTAGGTTCGTAATACTTTGTTTTCCATAATCATTCTTTCCCTCTTTCTTTCTCAATCTCTTTCTCTCCATCACATACACACACACACACACATGCACACGCACACATACACTGTGCTCCTTGTCATACCTCATTTTGCCATCTATTAACAGTATTTGCGGGAATCACGTGTAGATAAGCTCCTGTATACAGCAGCTCTGTCCAAACTACAATTTAAACCTGGAACGATCTGGTTTTGCAACCAAATTGCGTTTGTCTAACTGCTTTAATGGGGGTGAATCACCCCAGTTATGGCTTGATTCCAGCAGCGATGGTGTCAGCATTTTTCACCACTACATTTCGTTCACAGAGAGAGAGGCAGGGAATTTATGTGACCAATGGTTTCCAAGAATCTTGGTCAATCATCTAACAGTGGCCTTGCAGTTCATCCTGGCATTATTTCCCCATGGCCTCTTCTTGTTATCTGAGGTTTTGAAAGTATTTTTACTGAAAAAAAGAATTTGGTAAAACAAAAATGCTGTGATGAATGAGACAGGATAAATACATTCACTCACTAAATGTCCAAGAAAATACACAAATCAAGACATGCATAAATAATAATAATACATATCTATAGCATCCACCAAAGTTTGAGATGCCAGTTAAAAAAAAAAGTTTAAAAAAGAAAAAAAAAAATCAAAAAGGTACAAAACAAATTAAATTAAAAGATATTTAAAAATGCCTTCAAAAGGACAGAGACAATAACGAACTTCACAAAAATAGGCGGTTCTTTAAGAAATATGTATGTTTTTTATTCAATTTTTCTAGTAGTTAAAGACAAACAAATGTTGGTGTTCTTTCTCAGTGTTGTGTGTCGTCTTAATATTGACATGGAATAACAGCAGTGCCAATTTGCCAAAGATATCATGTCGCTTCTCTTCCCTCCTTCATAATTTTAACTTTTTGAAATTGTCCACGCTGGAAATAGTGACTTTAATATCATGATTATTTTTATATTGGTATTGTTATTATTATTATAATAATTATTATTGTTCTTGCTATTTTTTATTGGTTTCTATTTGTTCATTCCAGGGTTTTCTAAGTGAAATGGTGAATTGCAGTTTGCTGGTTGCCACGGCAGCACATGTTGCTCCTGCAATTATATGGGATTGTAGGCTAATCAGTATATGTGCGTCTGGTCAGCTGACTGAGTGTCGTTTGTGAATTATTGATTTATGTACCCGTACTGTGAAACAAAACAAAAAAACATAATTATTTGTAAATATTTGCCATAATTTTATTGGTTCTTAAAAAAATAAAGGTAATTTTTTTAAGTTCAAAGATTCAATGCACTTGTGTCATCTTCTACGCCTCGATCTTCATTAACGAGGATGTTTGCATGATTACAATATGCAACGAGAACATTTATAATAATTGTGCGCAATTTAACTTGCACCTCTCGCAGCGTAAATATAGCCCCCTGAAGTTTGTGACTGGTGCCAATTGTCACGTTGTGGGATTGTTACGGCTGAAAACATGGCTAGGCAGGTTAATCGGGAATACCAGCTTTTCACCACACACCTGGCTTACTATGACGACACGGCCCTACAGTAGAACAGCGTCACTGGAGTGACCATTCCTGGGACGAAACTAACCCAAACCCAACCACAATGGAAGATATTTCTCAGCAGCAGTCCGACACATTTGGCTGCCGGCCCGGAAGAGAAGGGGACAGGGATTGGGGAATGGGATGGGGGGGCATTTGGGGGGGGGGGGGGGGTGGTATAATGAGACACATGCAGAACAACATGCTACACATCTGCTGAACAGTGCCAGCTCAGCGTGAGACCTGGCACGCCCTGGGCACTGCTTGGGTCCGTGCCCATAAATACCCATCTGAATCCAGTCCATATCGTACACACGCTCAGTCTATCTAAACCAGGGGTGTCCAATCAGGCCGGTGTGGGTGCAGGTTTTTGTTTTAGCACAAAACACACCCGAATCTACTTATCAAGGTCTTGATCGTAGACCACGATTCGTTAATTAGCTGAATCAGGCGTAGTGCTGGACTAAAACTAAAATATGCACCCATACCGGCCCCTTCTTGTATAAGATTGGACACCCCTGATCTTAGCAGAAATCAATGGTCATGCAATTTGCTATCTCTTTGACCAGCTAGGTGTGCATGGCTGGGAGAATGTAAAGTAAGCAGGTATTCCACCTTATGTGCCAAATTATTCTTGAATTACATGTCACCTTGTGTAATATACATACATACTGTATATATACAGTGCCCTCCACTATTTTTGGCACCCCTGGTAAAGATGAGTAAAAAAGGTTATAAAGAAATTCACCTTTTGGTGAATTAGCTTAATGTCACACTGA
This sequence comes from Ilyophis sp. 1 JC-2022, assembly GCA_022702515.1. NCBI lineage: Eukaryota > Metazoa > Chordata > Actinopteri > Anguilliformes > Synaphobranchidae > Ilyophis > Ilyophis sp. 1 JC-2022. Next base: position 10,483,355 of record CM040400.1, on the reverse strand, counting down.
AAAAATGAGAAAAATCCAACCTTTAATTGAAGTAAATTTATTCTGAGAAAAATAATTATTTTTAACAAAACCACGTGTGGTATTGGCACCCCTACAAATACTTATGAACAAAATGTAACTGAAGCATTTTTTTCATTTATATTTGTTTATCAACTTTTAAGTCTAAGAACGTTCAAGCAGTAATCCGTGACTTTTTCTGTTTCACTGGGGTATAAATATGAGGTGACACGGAGGCCATATTCCCTTATTCATACATCAACATGGGAAATATGAGAACACAAATCAAATGAGGAAAAGTGTGTTGAAATGTCTAAGTCAGGGAATAGCTACTCACCTGAAAATGCCTATATCTACCATTAGGGCAATACTTAAAAAGTTCAAAGCAACTGGAACTGTTACAAACTTGCCTTGAAGAGGACCCAAGTTTATTTCCCCCTACGCACAGTGAGGAGGATGGTAAGAGAGGCAAAAAAATCCCCAAGGATCACTGTTGGAGAATTACAGAGGAAAGTAGCATCTTGGGGTCATCAAGTCTCCAAAACTACCATTAGATGTCACCTCCATGCCAATAAATTATTTGGAAGGTATGCCAGAAAAAAAGCCTTTCCTGTCATTTCACCACAAACGTAAGCACTTGGAGTTTGCTAAACGAAACTGGAACCTTGTTTTATGGTCAGATGAAACTAAAATTTAGCTTGGCAAAGGGAGGTTGTACAAAGTATTAAATGCAGGGGTGCCAATAATTGTGGCACATGTGGTTTTGTTAAAAATGATAATTTCTTGATGAAGAATATTTTTTTCTCAGAATAAATTTATTTCAATTAAAGGTTGGATCTTTCTAATTTTTTCAGTGTGAGATTAAGCTAATTCACCAAATGGTGAATTTTTTATAACCCTTTTTACTCATCTTTACTAGGGGTGCCAATAATTGTGGAGGGCACTGTATATACTGTATATAAAATACACTTATGTGAAGTAGATGTTGAATCTCTAGGCAGTAGATAATGTACTATATTATTGTACTCACCCAGTACCCTATTGCAAGTTTATCAGCTCGTGTCTGAATAAGACGTATCATCAGACTGTGTGTACTTTCTTTATCTGTTCTTTCTTTCTCTTTCTGCCACAATCTGCATGTCGGATAATAACATGACGGGTGTGTCTGTGTGGCTTGTTGGACTGATGTCCTCACTAATGTCCTCATGTGTGAAACCAATGCTCTTTTCCCCAGCGCTCTGCGGAACTGACATCATGACATCATTTACAGACTGAAGGGGAGGAAAGGCCAAATCGTCCCCCCCTCAACACACACACACACACACGTCTCCTGTTCTCTCCCTGTGGGTTTGTCTCTCGGTGTTGCCCCCATGATAAATGGCCCTGTCTACAGAAACTCATCCTGGGCCCAATTAAAGCAAGCAAGAGCCAACTGGAACTGTCAAACGGTCAGAAAAAAACTCTCTCGCTCATGGTTTCTTTCACTTCCCCCCCCGCTCTCCCTCTCACTCACACACACACACACACACCTTTCCTTGATGTATTAACAAACCAACGGACGTCACTTGCAATGAATGTAGCTTTCCACAAACATGCTTATAAATCCCAAATGGCTTTACATTATACAACATAACTTGGTATTCACATTTACAGCAACATCAAGACTCTAACCCCACAAGCATTGGTCCAATCAGAAAGCATGGTGGCAGAGATGCATGGATTATCCATTATTTTATATTTAACTGACTCACTTTCCCAGAATGCAATGCATTTTGGCATTGATCAGAAAGAGTGAAATAAAAGCAAGGGAGTTTCAAAAAGCAAAACAGAAAGGTGCTAAAAAATATCTTTAAAGCTAATTTTAGCAGGAATAATTCATTTTAGCTTGAATAATTTGTGTGTGTATGTGCACGTGCGTATCATTGCATGTTATTAAAATACATATATGATTACACAGGCTTGGATATTCTAGAACACAGCAAGCTCCACTCCAGAACCAACGAGTTGATGGGTGGTTTGAAAATAAGTGGCATGTGTAGATATTTCCAATATCAGGAATAACTCAGGAGTTCAGCAGAGAAACACACTGTTTGGCTGCCTGCCACTACGAAGCGTGAGGAAGAAATGCAGCACTTATGACAGTCACTTCCCAACCTGAGACGTTCATTTAGAACGCCTCCGAATCCAATTACAGGTTCAGCAGCCTCGCTCATATGGCAAACAGTGCTCTGCAAACACAAACATGGCCGTCGACTCACTGAACATCGCTGCAAAGGACAGACTTCACAGTTCTGCCTTCTGCTGAAAGTTTGTGCATCTCCTATGGAATGAGGGGTTCCATCTTCACCCACCCGCACGCACCCACAAACCCCTATATCTCCAATGCCATGCATTTAGCGGTCACACAGAAGGATGTTGTACACTTTTCCCGTGAAGATGTTCACCCACAGCCATAGAAAGTCAGTGACCCAGTGACTCAGTAACTTTGTGTGCACTTTAACTAAGATCTTTGGACATGAGAAAGAGTGAACAGTATATTTACTGTAGTGGTGTTCTACAGCACACCTGCCTACTGGTAGAGAGGTGGCCTCTGGCACTAAAAAGGTGCTTCTTAAACTTCCAGTCATGAGCGTGTATTTTCTTCCACATTCTGCAGTTGCATATTTCAGTTGGGCTCAGAATATCAATGTTTAAATTAATGTCAAACACCAATGGCTGATGTCATCAGTCATGATTCTTGACTGACATTTTTGCTCAAATGAGTTCTTTGCTTTCTGCAACTTTTGAAAAAAAAGAAACGGATAATCTTAAGAGCTGAACACTCAAAACTTTGCAGGATTTTAGAACGTTTCCGGTGGCAAATGATGATAAACAGCTAAATGGCGACATCAGGTGGACATTTTAGGGCTCGCCACAAACAATAAACTCCCTTTGCGGGGACACAGAGCTAGGCCGTGACCAAATACGACCCCTGTTCCCTATGAGCCCTGTCTCCTCACTTAGCAAGCAGTGTGCGAAAGAAATCCCGCAAAACTCATAACAAACTAGTGCGGAAGTAGTTCATAATATATATTTTTTTTATTGAGAATATAAATCAGTTAACATATGATGATTGTTACAAAGTGTAGATTATGAATGAAGATGGAATTAACAAAAATAATTTTTTTTTATTTTGCAACATGAACCTATCTTATACCACAGATATACATATACGGTCTTTTACGCTTTTACTTCCGGGTTGCTTACTGAAATTGTCAGATGAGCGCACCGTTCTGCAGATGAGTGTGCTCCTCAATTCCCTCAACAAAACCCCGGAAATAAGGGGTTCATCCTGGTATTTTAACTGCCCCCATTTGTGTGAGAAATTTGCCCACTCAAAAGCTTTTTGACAAAGTGAACTCAAATATGCGCCCTCAAAAGGGTGTAGGGGTTGTATTCGGACACAGCCCTGAAGATAAGACACCGCCGGGCCGTGACCGAATACGATCCCTTCGAGGGGGCATTACGGCGATTATTTGAGTCAACTTCGTCAAAAACCTTTTGAGTGGGCGACTTTTACTCACAAACGGGGGCACTTAAAATCCCCGGATGGAACACTTACTTCCAGGGTTTTGTTGAGGGCTATTCAGGAGCACACTTATCTGGCAATTTCAGGAAGTTCACATTGATATTCTCAATAAAAATAACAATTAAAAAATTATATTACAAACTACTTCCTCACTAGTTTGGAAAGAGTTTTGCACAGGATTTCTGTTGCACACTGCTTGCAAAGACAGGGGTCTGAGTGGACAGAGAACAGGGATCATATTCGTTTATGGCCTCAGCAGAAGGGCACAGGTAAAGGTACAGTCTCACACACCTGGGGCCACATGTATAAAACTCTGAGTAAAAGAATGCGTAAAAGAATGCTCAGGGAGAAAGTCAGAAATCTGCTTACGCAAAGTTTAGCATTTTCTCCCTCTGCCTTTCGGTCACGGTGTCGCCATATCACACCGACTCCAAACATTGCGTACGTATGGTGTCCAGGTTCTCTTATTTTATACATGTGAATTTCTGCGTGGAAACTCGCTTACGCAGCTTTCTGAGGGCATTTTTCTGCTCAGCACCGTTTATACATGTGGCCCCTGGGCTGCAGGAGAAAGCAGGGAATTACAGGGTCACTACGGTCACGGGGAGATTTAGGCGCTTCATTCACGTCTTTAGACACCCTTATTTTCTGCAGTAAAAACGAATGAGTCAGTTTGCACCAGAAATCACATGGAGCTGCCACTGCCAGAAACGCCTCTATCCTTCCGAAATGGACATAATCCTGGTGAGCAAAGAAAGCTATTTATTATTTTCATTCCCTGTATCTATGGTTCTCTTCTACCATTGCCTTTTTAATCTCTTATAATGAACAGATGCTACACACCCGTTTGAACAGAGCTGTCATATCACTATTGTGATTATGAAGGAGCTTTTTGAAATAAAACAGAAAAATGGCTCTATTCTAGCTTGCAGTTGAACTCCATGGTTTCTAATGTGTTACAAGGACAGACAGTCATGAAATAACGCTACTAATACCGCATCACATCCATAAAGCCGTTGATTTCTCTTCATACCAATGACAGTTCAGCTGGGGGAGTTTCTTTTTCTTTATTACTTAATTATTATTAATATTTAGTGCACAGAATAAAAAGGTAGAAATCACACTCATAAGTGACTCAAAACCAGACAGAATAGAATAGAAGATTAATAGAAGACTACAAAAGACACTGTACAACAACCAAGACAGATAAATGAACACATCGGCGATGGGGGAGGGGGCGTACAGAAATACAAACGGAGACGGTCGCCATCTTTTATGACGTCCTATAATTAACGCTCGCTATAAAACAGTCCCTAAAAAAAAAGACGGACACGCTTGAATGCGGAGGGTGGCGGGGCCGCCGCGCGCCGTATCCGTGGCGACGCTCAGACTCTGGACGTGGACAGGATGTCCTCCACCAGGTGCTTGTACACCCAGGCGTCCCCCTTTAACCTCTGCCTGCGGATGCCCACCACCTCCGGCCGGGTCAGCAAGCACACCTCCAGCTCAAACTGCATGGTCACCTTCCCGTAATCGGACCGGGTTCTGCACTTCAGCGTGTACCTGCGCCCACCGGGAGAGGGCAAAAACACAAATCAACTCAACCCTTCATTCACCAGCTGTTCTACGAACCAATTAGTTCTGAAGACTTTCTTTAAAACGTTTCTATGAACATTCTGTTATTATTATTATTCAATACTTTACATGCCTGTACAACTGCACGGCTACATACCTCAAAGCCAGCAAATGCACCAATATAAACTCCTCAAAAAAAGTTCGGAAACGTTATTTCGGTCGATTATTCCTCCCCTTTAATAATACCAATTGGTATTGTATTTTATATCGTTGGAAAGCCTGATTAGTCACCTTTACAACGAGGTACAACTTGTAAGGATCGTGCATTCGTGGAATGAGCAACACAGCTAACCGTGTGGGTAGCGGCCCAAAAAAATGTGCCAAAATCCCCTGCAATATTCTTCTGTTGGTATTCACTCTCGTTTTGAGTTGCTTGGTGGACTGGATGATTGCACTCTCCCACAGTAATAAGGAAAAAACAACACATATTGGCCATTTTTACACTTTATTCATTTTACACTGTCAGGGACCTCAGTAGCGTGTGGAAGATCCATACGCAGCCACAACAGCTTGGCACCTCCTCCTCATGCTGGTCACCAGCCTGGTCACACACTGCTGTGGGATGGCATCCCATTCCTCAACCAGGATTTGTCGCAAGTCAGCCAACATGGTTGCGTTGGTCACTCTGGCACGTACAGCACGCCCAAGCTGATCCCACAAGTGTTCAATTGGGTTGAGGTCTGGACTCACGGCAGGCCATTCCATCCTCTCCACTCCCAAATTCTGGAGGTACTCTGTGATGATCCTGGCTCTGTGGGGGCGAGCGTTGTCATCCTGGAGGATGGAGTTAGGTCCCAGATTCTGGAGATATGGGATCGCCACTGGCTCCAGAATCTCATTCCGATATCTCACTGCATTGAGATTGCCTTCAATGATGACAAGTTCTGTTTTGCCTGTGAGAGAGATACCGCCCCACACCATGACACTGCCCCCATTGAAAGGTGACACGCGATCTGTGCAGCAATCTGCATAGCGTTCTCCATGCCGTCTCCATACTTTGATCCTGCCATCCAGCGTCCGCAGACAGAACCTTGATTCATCACTGAACATGACGTTGCTCCACATTCTGGCACATTTTTTTGGGCCGCTACCCACACGGTTAGCTGTGTTGCTCATTCCACGAATGCACGATCCTTACAAGTTGTACCTCGTTGTAAAGGTGACTAATCAGGCTTTCCAACGATATAAAATACAATACCAATTGGTATTATTAAAGGGGAGGAATAATCGACCGAAATAACGTTTCCGAACTTTTTTTGAGGAGTTTAGATGAAATATAAACTATTATTTTAGGAAATCTTACAGCAATAACAGCAGGTACATGTGACCAGTTCACAAAGTTTGAAAACATGACCACTAAGGGTTCATAAATAATTGCTAGCATACTGCACTGTCAAGTACTGGAATCATAATACTTGTCAGAACTAAAGAAACTCAACTACCCTGTACTTTATTATAAAAAAAACCTATTTATATTCCCTGTAATCTGGCATACCCAAACATAACTCTCTTGCAAAGCACGTACTGCCAGCCTCTGTTTTAACTCAGCCGCGCCCAGCCGAGCTGTGCAATAATTGCATCAGTGGATTCATCTCAAACGTTTCACCGCGTGCGCTTCTCAAGAGAGACTGCGCGCCCGCGTTTCAGCGAGAGAAACCCTGAAAATAACGACACAAACGCGGGATGATAAACGAGACGTGCCGGGCGGGCGTACGGAAGATGGACTCACCCTTTCTGTACAAAGTCCACGTTCTTCTCCGGTAGTATGCTGAGGATCTGGTTGAGGACTTGTTCAGCGTTCGTTTGGCTGGTTAAAGTCACGTTATACTGCGCCTGCATTGGGCAGAGGGGTAAAAAGCACTGGTTAAAGTCACGTTATACTGCGCCTGCATTGGGCAGAGGGGTAAAAAGCACTGGTTAAAGTCACGTTATACTGCGCCTGCATTGGGCAGAGGGGTAAAAAGCACTGGTTAAAGTCACGTTATACTGCGCCTGCATTGGGCAAAGGGATAAAAGCGCTGGTTAAAGTCACGTTATACTGCGCCTGCATTGGGCAAAGGGATAAAAGTGCTGGTTAAAGTCACGTTATACTGCGCCTGCATTGGGCAAAGGGATAAAAGCGCTGGTTAAAGTCACGTTATACTGCGCCTGCATTGGGCAAAGGGATAAAAGCGCTGGTTAAAGTCACGTTATACTGCGCCTGCATTGGGCAAAGGGATAAAAAGCGCTGGTTAAAGTCACGTTATACTGTGCCTGCATTGGGCAGAGGGGTAAAAGCGCTGGTTAAAGTCACGTTATACTGCGCCTGCATTGGGCAAAGGGATAAAAGCGCTGGTTAAAGTCACGTTATACTGCGCCTGCATTGGGCAAAGGGATAAAAGCGCTGGTTAAAGTCACGTTATACTGCGCCTGCATTGGGCAGAGGGGTAAAAGCGCTGGTTAAAGTCACGTTATACTGCGCCTGCATTGGGCAGAGGGGTAAAAAGCACTGGTTAAAGTCACGTTATACTGCGCCTGCATTGGGCAAAGGGATAAAAGCGCTGGTTAAAGTCACGTTATACTGCGCCTGCATTGGGCAGAGGGATAAAAGCACTGGTTAAAGTCACGTTATACTGCGCCTGCATTGGACAGAGGGGTAAAAAGCGCTGGTTAAAGTCACGTTATACTGCGCCTGCATTGGGCAGAGGGGTAAAAAGCACTGGTTAAAGTCACGTTATACTGCGCCTGCATTGGGCAAAGGGATAAAAGCGCTGGTTAAAGTCACGTTATACTGCGCCTGCATTGGGCAAAGGGATAAAAGCACTGGTTAAAGTCACGTTATACTGCGCCTGCATTGGGCAGAGGGATAAAAGCACTGGTTAAAGTCACGTTATACTGCGCCTGCATTGGGCAAAGGGATAAAAGCGCTGGTTAAAGTCACGTTATACTGCGCCTGCATTGGGCAAAGGGATAAAAGCGCTGGTTAAAGTCACGTTATACTGCGCCTGCATTGGGCAGAGGGATAAAAGCGCTGGTTAAAGTCACGTTATACTGCGCCTGCATTGGGCAGAGGGGTAAAAAGCACTGGTTAAAGTCACGTTATACTGCGCCTGCATTGGGCAGAGGGGTAAAAAGCACTGGTTAAAGTCACGTTATACTGCGCCTGCATTGGGCAGAGGGGTAAAAAGCACTGGTTAAAGTCACGTTATACTGCGCCTGCATTGGGCAAAGGGATAAAAGCGCTGGTTAAAGTCACGTTATACTGCGCCTGCATTGGGCAGAGGGATAAAAGCACTGGTTAAAGTCACGTTATACTGCGCCTGCATTGGGCAAAGGGATAAAAGCGCTGGTTAAAGTCACGTTATACTGCACCTGCATTGGGCAAAGGGATAAAAGCACTGGTTAAAGTCACGTTATACTGCGCCTGCATTGGGCAGAGGGGTAAAAAGCACTGGTTAAAGTCACGTTATACTGCGCCTGCATTGGGCAGAGGGGTAAAAAGCACTGGTTAAAGTCACGTTATACTGCGCCTGCATTGGGCAGAGGGGTAAAAAGCACTGGTTAAAGTCACGTTATACTGCGCCTGCATTGGGCAAAGGGATAAAAAGCGCTGGTTAAAGTCACGTTATACTGCGCCTGCATTGGGCAGAGGGATAAAAAGCACTGGTTAAAGTCACGTTATACTGCGCCTGCATTGGGCAGAGGGGTAAAAAGCACTGGTTAAAGTCACGTTATACTGCGCCTGCATTGGGCAGAGGGGTAAAAAGCGCTGGTTAAAGTCACGTTATACTGCGCCTGCATTGGGCAGAGGGGTAAAAAGCACTGGTTAAAGTCACGTTATACTGCGCCTGCATTGGGCAGAGGGGTAAAAAGCACTGGTTAAAGTCACGTTATACTGCGCCTGCATTGGGCAAAGGGATAAAAAGCACTGGTTAAAGTCACGTTATACTGCGCCTGCATTGGGCAGAGGGGTAAAAAGCAGAAAGATTCCCAGATGCTAAAGCAACAGCGTACCAAGCTTCGGTTTACATACGGTTCTAGGTCAAACTGTAGAAATTGAACGCCCATCCAAACTGAAATGCTCATTTACTATTCAGCACAGCAGTAGCTGGTGCATTTTTGCACTGTTGCACATCACCTTGTTTGCTTAGCAGACTCCCTTTAGAGAGCTCCCCAAATTACCGATTATACAGCTGGATATCTACTGAAGCAGCTCAGGTTCAACTTATTGCCTGGGTGCACAACAAAAAAGCCCCATCTGGGGAGTGTTTAAAACTGGGAGCAGACAAGCACGCGGACGGACAGTCCGCCACTGTCCACGGACTTCAGCCTTTCATAGTGGAGCGTACCAATCCCCCATTGTAGATGACATTTCCCATCATTTTGGTGTGCAAATTGCACACAGTGGCGTCCTTCATGGAAGATGATGAAGGTACGCGTGTAGGTGAAACGACAGGTGTGCGCGGCCTGCTATGATGTCATTTAGGTCCGCGTGGAGAGCAGAGCTTATGGTTTTGAATTCCTCATAAGGTTTCCAACACAGATATGAAAGATTGGGAGCCATTAGTCATGAATTCTGGTCGTTTTAAAGAGGGAAATTACCACTAAATGAGTAAGAATGAAGGGAATTAAAAGGTAAATTTTGAAAGCAGAGGGCGAGCGATGCTTCTCAGAGCAGCTAATGCTGTATTTCACGCAGTCGTCTCGGCGGTTTTGCCTTACCTTGAGTTATATCTGCTTTTCATACATTTTGTTGGTTAATTTGAGCATTAGAAATGGTTGGTATATTTATCGAAAGTGTTGCTGTGATACCGGGTAAGGAAAGGGTGGAGCCAGGGGCAGGGCTAAGGGGGTATAACAGGGAAAGGTTTCCCGGGCACTTAGCGGGTCCAGGGGGATATTTTTATTTCCCGTGGGCGGAGCAGCCGGGTGAGTGGCGGGTGAGTGGCGGGTGAGAGGCGGGTGAGTGGCGGGTGAGTGGCGGGTGAGTGGCGGGTGAGTGGCGGGTGAGTGGCGGGTGAGAGGCGGGTGAGAGGCGGGTGAGAGGCGGGTGAGTGGCGGGTGAGTGGCGGGTGAGTGGCGGGTGAGTGGCTGGTGAGTGGCTGGTGAGAGGCGGGTGAGTGGCGGGTGAGTGGCGGGTGAGAGGCGGGTGAGTGGCTGGTGAGTGGCTGGTGAGAGGCGGGTGAGTGGCGGGTGAGTGGCGGGTGAGAGGCGGGTGAGTGGCGGGTGAGTGGCGGGTGAGTGGCGGGTGAGTGGCGGGTGAGTGGCGGGTGAGAGGCGGGTGAGAGGCGGGTGACTCCGCCTCACCTTGATCCTGCGCGGGCCGTCCCGTAGGGCTCTCTTCTTGCTCGGCGTCAGCATGGTGATGACCTTGTCCAGCCCCCTCTCCAAGCTGCCGAAAACCTTCCCCGCCTTCCGCTTCTGGGCGCTGTCGCTCTGGGGCGCGGCCATGTCCAGGGACCGGGACCTGAGTGGGGGGCGGGGCGGGGGGAGGGGGCCGGGTGAGTGACAGCTGAGGCAATAATGTGGGGGCGGAACAGAAATGTCTCTCCCAGACTCCCAACAGAACAGTGTGAGAGTGAGTGAGTGGAAGTTGTATATTCTGTACAATCCATTTATTTGATTTCACCCACCCCGACGGGACAGTGAGACCTCGTACCACAAGGTGAGAAGCACAATTTAGGTTTTTTTCCCCCTCATAGATCCCAGAAGAAAAAATTCAGCAACTGCAGCTGGTGGGGAACACACACACACACACACACACACACACATATATTACCTCCTCTCTGGGCTGAATGGCACCACCTCCAGCTCGCCTTCTGGTGCCTGGTCAACGCACTGCTTCTGTGGCGGCTGCTTAGAAGAACCGCCACCGGCTGCTGTGACGGACACACGGACACAGTGAATGCAAGCGGGACAGACGTACACGTCATGCCATGGGAGTAAAAACATCCAGCGATACCATTAGAGACGAGTATAATTAAAAAAATTGATGCACACTTCTGCGGTTTTCAGATACCAATTGTTGGAAAGAGAACCATTTCTCTAGTTTTTTTTTCATAAAGCTCTTTCTGCTGCCTGATGCCTTGACAATTGAGAGCTTTCATGTTTTTTTTTCTTCATTTTTTTATTTCAACTTGAAGAATTTGGGTGAATTTGGCCTTGGGTAGAGGGCTAAATGGTTTGACCAGTGAAGACTGGTGACATTCTGGGTACACGTGTGTATCAGTTTATATCAGCAGCTCCCAGGCCTGCTGTGACCTGGAATTAGCCTGCCTACCAGGGGGAGAAGTGGAAGAACAGATCATGTGCTCACTGATAGTCAGCAACATCTTGTGAAAATGCACACACACCCCCTCCACGCACGCACGCACGCACGCACGCACGCACGCAGCAGCAGCAGAAGAGACAGGCAGAAAGGGAGCAGCGGCTTGGCTCTGGACTCCTCACTGTATTACTTTAGCTCGGTTTGTGTGTGAAATACAAAGCAAAAGAAACACACCAATTGTGTAGATAAAAATTCTGGATTCACTTTATACTGGAGGCACACGTGCTTAGTAGAACCCGTTCAGTACATGGGTTGACAGTTGGCTGGCTACCCTACGGACTGCTCCACACGGTCTCGCAAATATTCTAAGCTTCCCAGGAAAGCGTTTCCTTTTCGAGCGACTGTAAGAGCTTAGGAAGACAGGGAGGAGATGAGCAGGCACACAGTACAAAGACAGTAAAACTCACCCTTGCGTGTGTCTGTGGCGTTGACGCTGCTGTTGTTGAAGTGGTGGTTGTAGTGGTTGTTGTTATTGTTGGGGGTGGTCAGGACGGTCTTGTTGGGGCGCGTGTTCCTCTTGCTGCTCACCGGAGTTCGGGGTGCGGGGAGGGCGAACGTGTCCCTCCCCTTATTTTCGGGCATGGCACCTCTCACGTTCTCTTTGTTCTCTACGCTGGCCTGTTTCCTGGGGGGGATGCGCTCCCGGTCAGAGGTGTAGGCTGGCTCTGCCCTCTTCTGCCCTGGCCTCTTTTCAAACAAAAAAACAAAAACAAAAAAGAGATGTTGGCACAAAGTGCACAGAAATACAGAATGCGTACAGGAACATCCATCGAGCCATTATGACAGTTGTATTTTTAAACTGATATGTGGCAACACCGATCGTTACATTTCAGAAGTAGAGCTCATCTCGAGCGCTGTGCCAAACACTGGCGCAGAGTACCCAGCAGCAGCGAACAGTGACGGATTCAAACCGGCAAACCCAGGAGTCCAGAACCCTAACCGCTGCTCACGATCACAAACAGGCCGACGGAGAAGCAGACTAAAGACAGGCACACGGCGCCCACACTGACTGGGTTCTCCTCCCGGGTTCTAGGTGAGCGCCGGACCCAGGGGCTGCCATCCCCCCCGTCGTCGTCATCGTCATCCATGGGGAACGCCACGGGGCCGAGGATCACAGGGGGCTCTGCGTCGTCACCATCCTCGTCGTCCCAGAAGCGCAGGGTCTTGGACTGAATGCACAAGCACAAATAGTCAATCGCAGCCAAACTCCTGTTCAGAAGGGCTGTAGGCCCGGGAATGCACAGATAAGAGAGCCCCAGGTACATCCATTAGCAAAAAGCACTGACACAATATCAAATACTATGTACCTTGAATAATCATCAGTTCTTGTTCACACAAAAAGTAGTTAAACAGCGTCTAGATGTCCTGATATCAGGGGCGTCAGACTCCATGCCCCAGTGTCTGCTGGGATTTGGTACGTTTCAGCGCCGATTGGCTAGAATCCACAAGCCCCGTTTCCAAGACCTAATACTGCTTTCTGCTTGAACGGAAGCCCCCAAAAAGCACTAGACACCCCTGCTTTAGGTGACCCATGACCATATGAAGAGGAGGTCAGGAGAAGCAGGCCAGATCAGCCGGGGGGATACGGTGACCAGCGCGGGCACACCCCGTTTACGCCCCCTTACGCACCGAGACAGAACCACAGGACTTGGTGAATGTGGTCACACCTCCACAAACCCGCTGTGATGGGCTCTCACCTTGGGCTCCTGCAGGGGTGAACAGGTGACGTCCTGCACAGGTCTGTCGGGCCGGAGACGCACTGGCCTCCCATGCTGCTTCTTGGCCAGGAGCAAGAGGTAAGTGGCTGTCGTCTGATCGTACTTCCACTGCAACAACAGTTTATTTAAGCCATAAAAAAAATGCAATCTAATCAGAATCTACAAGAGGAGTCCCTCTTGGAGATTTGCTGAGGCTGAGCAATGGTGCTTGACTGTAGCACAACATATTACAGCCTTGCTGCGGCCCCCCTAAAGGATATAAGGTATTACACACCCGCTTCCTTATTCGTGTGGTAATACAAGAGATAAACAAAACAACTGTCAAACAACAGGCTCACATTTCTGAAGTGGGGATACTCTACTGTGATTCGTGCTCTACTGCCCACTAGTGGTCATACCCATGTAGTGCACATTGAACAAAATACTTTCTGGAAAAGTATTCACAAAAGTCAGATTAAAGCAGTATAAAATGGTGGTGAATCTTATTTTAACGGTGAACACTGACGGGGGGGGGAGGAGGGGGGAGTGGAAGAGTCTAACAAACCTCAGAGACTAGCTGTATGGTGCTCTTCCTGGAGCGCTTGTAGCTGACGGCCATCTCCGTAATGCAGTCTTCATCAATGTGTCCCAGCTGAAAAATGCAAGCGGGATGGAGAGAACAAACCCGGGAGAAAGAAACAGAGGGACGAGAGGAGAAGAGCGTTACACAAGCCGGAGAGTAACGGTGTTCAACAAAAAAACCCGCCCCCTTAACTACGCAAACAATGGACCACAGCCTTTGGAAAAGAGGGCATGTTACGCAACAGAAGGGCTACAATAAAGAAGTCCCGCTAAACGCTGAACCCTTCCGCTCTCTAACAGACACAGCTCTGTGGACTGCATCTCTGGCAGCGGGTTCGAGGTCTCCCGGGTGGACGCGCAAACTCACGGGGTGTTTGCTGTGCCACTCCACGGGGCCGCTGCGGCCCTTCATTACCCAGGGGTGATCCAGCAGCTGCCTCACCGTTACGCGCCGCTTTGGCTCCACCTGCAGGACAGACGCGGAGCTGTCTTTCGCTTTGAAGGTGCGGCAGTTAAGAGGAGGAGTTAGAAGGGGGTGGACTCAGCTAGTCAACAGAATACAGAACAGAAGTATGTGGGATAAATCAGGGAACAAGGTGCTCAATCAAGCGACAACAACGGTCCAATCACAGCTGTCCGAAATCAGAGAATGTGCCGATTGGTGGATCCGGACACTGTACCTGCATCATCTGATTGAGAAGCAGGACACTACCAGGAGACAGCCAGCGTGGGTGTTCATATTGGCCTTTCTGGAAAGAACAACACAGAGCTTAAAGTCCCATGCAGTGGAAAGGTGCAGCAATTTTAAAAGTACCTAGTGCCTAGCAACACTAATTATTCAATGAGTGAATCTAGCTGGAGCCTAAAAATCTGCTTTAATTACTTAGAAATTGGAGGTATTTAGAGACTACAAGCCCCAGGAATCTTTAATGTGCCTTGCAATGAACATTGAGCACACCCTCCAGTCAGAGGTTGTGATGGGTAACGATCCGGCAACTTCAGTCGCCCAGTTGCCGGAAGTCCATATATTCTCTATGAAGCTGAGCGACGGCCAGCGACCTGAGCAACTCGGCAACTGAGCGACCAAAATAGGCCGATAAATGTTGCCCGCAGTTTAACTTTTTAGCGACCATCGGCCTCAACAGCTAATCAGAGTTCCACACTTTATTTCTCCAACCGACACGAAACCATTTTGTGAATAATTGTTCCGTCCGATTTCACTCAAATTACAGCAATGGAGGAGCAGCTATTAATAATGGTCCAAGCCTACCCCGTCCTGTTCAATGTATTCCAAAAGGAATACCAGGATAAGTGCCTAAAAATTTAAACTTGGAGGGCAATTGCGAGTGCCCTTGGTATCGATGGTAAGGTAATTTTATTGTGTGAATAAAACATTAATGTACCTAGATGGATAGATATAGCCTATCGCTAGCTAGCGAGAACACATAATTATCAGTGTCATGACATAACTAAGAATACGATGCATCGCAAATATGTCTTTGTAATATGTAGGCTACTGCCGTTGTTTCTCTTCATCAAAAAAGTGTAGCTGACTTGGATGACACGACGGAAAGCTCTTGCCCCGCCCCCAGCTTAGTAGACTTGAGCGACCCAGCGACCAGTTGCTCGCTGTGAGAACGCGACGTAGGGCCTTGCTTTATCAGTAATTCTATTCATCCTGCAGTTCAGTTGAAATCCACTGTGTGTCGCTGTAGCCACTCTTTTTGAATACTCATACAGGGTTCATTAAAGAGACTGACATAGCCACACAGCTCTGTTTGTTTACTTCAACGTACATCCATACGTTTATTAACCCAGTTCATATCAAAGCAAGTTGTCCCTCAAACTCAAAAGCACACAGTGATTGTGCTGCAACTGCAACCCAAGAGTGTTGAGTTGGTCGTTTTATTTTGCTACATTTGATGTTATTAACCCTTTGAAGAGTAGGTTTTTTGGAATGTTTCTTTTTCTTCTTCAAAATTCGAAGGCAGTGTTTGAGAAAGCAATTGCTTTCAATTACCAGTAGTGATTGTTACATCACTGTAGGGAGGCCCCTGATATGCAATGATTATATATACATTTTTAGAAAATATTTCAAAATACAAAACCTTTTGGAAATGGAACCCTTTTCAACATATGATGGGGGTCCCCTGCTTGCATTTGTGTCTGGGTGGGGGTCTTTTTGTGATCTTAAAGGGTAGTTAAAGGGGCGGGAGCCTTACTGTGATCTTCCTGTAGAGAACCATGCAGTTTTCGTCGTCGAAGGGCAGGTAGCCGCACAGCAGCGCGTACAACAGCACCCCCATGCTCCACACATCGGCCTGGGACAGCAACCGACACCAGCGTTCAGAGCGCAGGGACAGCGGTGAGCACACACACACCGGCCAGGACACTCAACACACTTAACTAAAAACTGCACACCAAGGGCCTGATTTACGAAGGCCTTTAGCATGTGCAAAACCTTTCAGCACACGCAAAACCAGTAACACAACCAGCCATTTGTTTTGCACCAATTATTGGTTGCGTTTGTAGTTTTGCGTGAGCAAAAAGGCTTTGCACATGCTAAAGGTCTTAGTAAATCAGGCCCCACCTGAGTGCAGACGAGATAACGACATAATGGTTTCGGCTCCTGGCTGAAAACAGGCACAATGCATGCAAACAGGCATGTTCTCTCATAGGCTAAACTAGGCATAGAGGCATAGACAGGACATGCAGAAAGACAGGCAGGGAGACTGTACATGGCAGCCAGTCACAGCTAACAAACAAAGCGCTTTCGTTTAACTATGAGAGAAGCACGTCTCAGCTGGGATTCAATCTGTCATTTCTCCTCAATTTTGACTAACAATTAAAAGCAATAATTATTGTTTATTTTCCTTGCGAACCACAATTTGGCAAATTCAGCAGTCATAGAAACCAGGTTGCCAAAGCAAGTTTGTGGGGGAAAAAAATGCAAGCTTGGGTTTACTTGGACATCAAAGTTAAGGACAAATATTGATTGAATACGGGCCTCGTCTCTCTCATGCACACCAAGAGCAGAACACAGAAGGGCATATGGACCAATTCAAACAAGATAATTCTTTTAGGTCCTAATTGGGGCCGGTACCCTGGCGTGCCCGCGGAGACCCCGCCCTTTCTCTCTCACCTCGGAGCCGATGTAAGCTTTGCCCTGGATGAGTTCTGGAGCCGCGTAGGCAGGGCTACCGCAGCAGGTCTTCAGCTCGTAGCCCAGGCCGCCCTGCAACGCACCGGGAGGAGGGAGGGGTCAGAGCAAGGTCGCTCTGGGACCGTCGGAGTAGGCCCAAAGCACATTCAGCACCAAAATTAAATAAAATGTCTGACGGACAGAGCTAGAGGTGGTAAGAGGAGAGAATGATTGCTTTCCAGCAGGAGAAGACATACAACCACACGCAAAAAAAAAACCTAAAAAACCTAACCACCACGTGGGTTACTTTAAGTCACAAAGCCCATTAACGGAAGGCTAATGAGAAGTGTTGCAGCAAGATGCATTTGGCAGTAGGCGCGGCTGGCATTGACAAATGCATAAAGCAGTACTGTTTTACAGGGCCCAGCATGCTAAGAGACTGATGAATTGCGGTCAGTGTTAAAGGTTTTGGAAAAGTGCATGCAGTACTCAACGAGACTGCATCTTGGCTTGAAGACAACGTACAACGGACACTGAACGTTAAGCTATTACTGCACTAAACTACGAGAGGTTATGTGAGATTATTACACAGGGCAACTGAACAACATTTTGGAAAGAATAGAAAATGTCAATGAAAGTCAATTGAAAATGATCAGAAAGAGCGAGTAATATCATAATATTATTACTCTGATATAACGGTTGTTGTTACAGTTAGATATAGCAATTATTCAGATTTATTTACATCCATGTTTTAGTGTACTTCTGCATTTCTGTATCACTTTGGCAAAATTTACAAGTGTATTTCATGCCAATAAAGCATTTTGAATTTGAGAGAGAGAGCTTGATTTTCAAGTCGAGTCAGATTTCAGCATGCTCGATCACAGGTAGGCCACAGGTATGAGCTATGCTATTGTCGATGGAAAAACAGTGTCATAGATGAGATGGCATGCAGTACAGACTGGCATGTACCTTGGGTTTTGCACACAGACCAAAATCGATCAGCTTTAAGTTGTGATCCTCGTCGATTAGCAAGTTTTCCTGAGGGATACAAGATACCATACTAAGTAAGCAAATACAAAATATTAATGAAAAAAACACAAGTATATGTTACAATAGATATACAAAGCCTCTAAAGATCACCTCCCTTGAAATGGCTGGATACATCAAGCATTTATCATCAGCTTTGTAAAGGCCCTCAAATTAAATATCTAAAACTGTTTTCACCATAAGAAAAACATTCCCTAGATTCCAGTTTTAACTGGCCAGGGAGAATTTAACATCAAATTCCATCAGAATATATAGGTAACGTGGCCAATGAACACTCGCCCCCCCCCCCCCCCCCCCCCCCCCCGTTTACTTACTACCCTCCCTCTCCCCTCCCCCTCACTGTGTGTGTGAAAAAAAAAAAAAAAACAAAAACCAAAACCTCTTTAGAGTTAGTAGTTTTTTTAGTACAACAACTGTAGTAGTTGTTTTTATTTCCAACCAACACTACAACTAGTAGTTTTTTTTTTTTTTTTCTTCTTTTCCTTAAATGATGTGTGTGTTGTCCTCTAAGGGAATTTTATTTGCCCCCCCCCCCATGAAAAAAAAAGTCGCCCACTCAAAAGCTTTTTGACGAAGTTGACTCAAATAATCGCCAAAATGCGCCCTCAAAGGGTGAAGGGGTCATATTCGGTCATGGCCTCAGTGCCTATAACAACACATCGCTTCATAAATCCAGCTCCTGATTGGTGCAGCTCACTCACCGGCTTCAAGTCCCTGTGGGCGTAGCCCTGGCTGTGCACGTAGGCCAGCGCAGACACGATCTGACGGAAAAACACTCGCGTCTCCTCCTCCGATAGACGAGCCTTGGCGATGATGTAGTCAAAGAGCTCTCCCCCAGGACAGTACTGCACACAGTGGTTGAGACATTAGAAAGTGACTAAGCGCAGGCCAGAGTGAACAGCCACACACAAACGGCAAACTTGTAGAAAGGACAGATACGCCATTTTGTGCCTTCTGGCAGGGATGGGCAAGTCTACTCAACTGGGACACCCACCGCTGAACTACATGATGCAGAGACGTTTAACGGAGTCAAACGTTTAAAAGATTCACCATTTTATTCTTACTTTATCAGAGGAGAAATGAGCTGGAATCTGTCAGAAGGCAGGACAAGCAATAGGAACAACCCTCTCATAAAACGGTACAAAGTAAAAAAATTCTTGTGGTGGCGGTTGGTCGCATACTTATGGAACCATGGCTCGCTGGAAATTCCAATATGCACCATTCCTTTGGTGAATCTGCCCTAAAGTACAAACTGGAGTCTGACCAGAGGTAACCTTTGGTGTGTACACAAGAGAGGCTGCTGGCACACAACTGACACAGACTCACTGCCAAGGGTGGCCTCACCTCCAGCACCATGAATATCCTGGTGGAGGTCTCGATAACGTGGTAGAGCCGGCACACGTGCTGGTGGCTTAGGTTCTTCATGGCCTCTATCTCGAGCTTAACTCGTGGCAAGTCGTCCTGAAAAACAATATGATGCAAAGGCTTTTTTTTGTAAAAGAGTGCGCTTCAAAGTGATCAAGATCGCGTGGACAAATGGTTATAAAAATAATGAATTGGGACTACTACAGTAAACCATATCCAAAGTAATGCACTACCATCGCAAGGTCCGTCATTGCACTGTACACACATCTTTCCAGTCTATACGTTATAACAGTTGACAGACATTGCACAGGCGACAGAACCACCTACCCCAAGGTCTTTTTTATCCATTATTTTAATAGCAACATTTTCCCCTGTCAAAATGTGACGGCCCAGTTTCACCTTGGCAAATCCACCTGCACGTGAATATTAAACAGTTAGCAACACAAAGCCGTAAATGCATTTATTTAATTATCGTTTAATATAGATGTCATTTAGTTGTCATATCTCACCAGAGCCTATGGTTTCGTACACTTCGTAATACTTAAGAAGCTCTGCAGCACTGTCCACAGGCATCTTTACGGATCCTGCAACCCTCAAGTTAGAAATGAGATCTGAAACACAACGTCAGAACCTAAGACTCCACGTCAGAACCTAAGACTCCACGTCAGCCGTCTAAGTGAAGTTAAGCTTCTTTAACTTGCGTTAAGAAAAATGTGTCATTTTGCAAACTATGAATAGCCGCAGTGACTAACGATAGTTTATAACAACAAGGAATGACAAGAAGTAACTTAGCTAACGTTAGATGTTCTAAAAATGAACAATGCCGCCTGGCTTCCTCACTTAATACGTCGATACAAACAAACCAGTAAATCAAAGGAGGCTGTTTGGCGGAACGGGAAAACCATGCACACATTTCAAGAAGTCACAGCGAATCATACTATTTTGGAACAGCAAGCTGGATTCCCGTTAAAATAGTTCACTTGCGTTTAAAATGAGCTAAAAACGTTTAAAGCTCGCTGGCTGCCGCTCGCTAGCTAACTACTCGCTGGTCACCAATGAACAATAACTTGCTTAGCTACTATTTAATGGACAAAATCTAACCAGCCAGCTATTTTAGCTTCCAGACACAATGAAGTGAAACATGTCATGTTCTCGTAAACATCAGCAGACAAATTACCCGTTTCTTGTAGTTAAATATGTTTACCTGCGAGAATCCGTGATCTAGGTGGCTAGTTATTTGCAGTAAACCGGAAAATCAGCTCGCTATCCGTAACTGAGAAGTTAGCCACCTACAGAAGTTTGAATTTCCCCCGAATGACTTAATTCCTGTTTCCGGTACACGGCGACCAATCCTAAAATACAAGGGCGGGGCTACAAAATTAAACATTCCATATTGAATTATAAAAATATGGACTGATGTCAAAAATAGAAATTATGGGTTTGCAACTTCGCATGGATTGGAACTTCAGACTTGAAAGTAGGGAATAGCTCCGTTTAAGATTATGTTCCATTGTAACGGAAGATTGGAACAAATTATTTTTATTTGTTTGATTTTTTAGCTTTAAGTTGATCAAGCGATAAAATTCGGTGATTAAACACTAAAGGATAGTCATGTTTTTACAAGAGAAGCGTCTTTAGATAAAATCCGCTTGAATTTATTTGTAAAAAGTTGGAGGTCCTATATGATGCATTGGATACCTTGCCTCAATTCAAATTCACTTTGCTTTGATCTCCCTAAACGAATTATTGTTGTTATTATTATTATTATTATTATTATTATTATTATTATTATTATTATACTCACTTCCTCATTGTCTGTGTCTGACACAATATTAATATACTCTTCTCCAAACCTCAACAAAATGGGCATTTGATTTGATGTAGAATTTGTTCTGTGTAGAGTTTGAACACACACACACACACACACACACACACACACACACACACACACCGGCGGTACCTGAGGCAAAAAACTTTAATGCTACTATTGTGTGCTTAGAAATAAATGTCATTGACTTTCACCTAAGATATATATACCTGCCAACAGCATTGAATTTAAAATAAGTTTCTTTGTCTCTATGTTTTTGCAGTGCACATATGTTTGTTTTCACGTGTTTAAATAATGTGTCTAAATAACCACGAATAGCTGTGTTTTAATTACTGGTAAGCAGGCCTGTTTCTGAATATTTTTTACATTGTATTTTTTAAGATGTTTATAAATAGTTCTGTATGCAAGCCTTGTGATATACTGTTCATTTCGTTGGTGTTCTTGTTTTAAAGTTTATATTATGCTCATTTATGATTCAGGATTCATTGTTAGTCTTTAAGTAAAAAGGGGGTATTTACCATTTGCTTTATTGTAGTGGTATGACACTCTCAGGAGGAAGATGGAGAGAGAGAAAACTTGTGCTTTGTGCAGAAAATAACACACACAATACTCCAGTTGTATTTTCTATATGTATTTATTTTTAATCTACCACACCTCATCCATTACCTGTGCACAGCCTGAAGTATATGCATTCTTGTCATCATCATAGATCATAATGCTTGTCCATTTCATGGGACACAGTTGCCGCTCTTGTGTGTCCGTGTTTTTTATTCTTCATTAGTATGCACACGCACACGCAGACACACACGCACACACACGCGTGCACCTGAGTGATGGCTGACCCTCTGGAATGTCAAATCAGCTCCAGCACATCGGAAGAAGAACATGGGGGGAAAAAAGGGAAGAGATTCTCTGCATTGTTGTGATTTCTATTTGATGTTTAGAAGGATAAGATCAGATCACGCATTGGCCCAGTCAATGGTGCTGTTCTGGAGCTCTCTCTCTCTCTCTCTCTCTCTCTCTCTCTCGCTCTCTCTCCCTCTGTTTCTCACTCCCTATCTCTCCTGCCCTCTATTTCTTTTAATGATCAATCTGTGCAGCCGTTAAAACACATGCAAATGAGCTCTAGACAGCTGGCATCACAGGGCTCACATGATGTGGGGGTGGGGGTTCGGAGACATGTGACACCCACAGTATCTCTCCGTCTCCTCCAGAGAGCGTCCCTTTGCCCCGTCCCTCTCTCCCAGTCTTTCCCTTTCCATCCGTCCCTTTGTAAATTAAATCCCCGATGGCAAAAAAAAAAAAAAAAACTGCTTTAGCATTTAAAAATAAGCACACCCTCTCTCTCTCCCTTGCTCCCCCCGGATCTGTTGGATGGTGACAACCCCAGCGGCAGCAGCAGCAGCAGCAGGTACACAGCAGTCAGCCAGTGATGGGCTGCCAGGTCTCTTTCTCTCAGACTCACATGCAGATTCCAGCAGGCTGTACTGGCATGAGAGCAAGGCCAGGCTGCCAGAGAGCTCCCTCCCCCTGGCTCCAACTGGGTCTCAGGCCTGTGCCAGCTCTCTCTCTCTCTCTCTCTCTCTCTCTCTCTTTTTCACCCTCTTTCTTTATCTCTTTCTCTCTTTCTCTCTATTTCTCACCCTCTATCTCTCTCACCCTCTCTTCTCTCTCACATTCTTTCTCTCCCTCTCTCTCTCTCTCTCTCTCTCTCTATCTCTATCTCTCTCTCTCTCTCTTTCTCACCCTCTTTCTTTCTCTCTCTCTCTCTCTATTTCTCACCCTCTATCTCTCTCACCCTCTCTTCTCTCTCACATTCTTTCTCTCCCTCTCTCTCTCTCTCCCTCTCTTCTCTCTCACATTCTCTCTCTCCCTGTCTCTCTCTCCCTCTCTTCTCTCTCACATTCTCTTTCTTCCTGTCTCTCTCTCCCCTCTCTTCTCTCTCACCCTCTCCCTCTCCTCTCTCACATTCTCTCTCTCCCTGTCTCTCTCCCCCCTCTCTTCTCATTCTCACATTCTCTCTCTCCCTGTCTCTCTCCCCCCTCTCTTCTCACTCTCACATTCTCTCTCTCCCTGTCTCTCTCGCCCCTCTCTTCCCTCTCTCACATTCTCTCTCTACCCCCCCGCCTCTCTCTCTCTCTCTCTCTCTCTCCCGCTGTGGCCGTGTTGCATGCTATCCTGTGTGCTTTACTGTGAACGTGTGTATGTAAGGCACTGTTGATGTTCTGTACACAATGGCTTGGTGGGCGATAAAGTGCATGTGTTTGCTTTTAGTGAACATACTCACTGTGGGAGAGCACGCAGGATAGTGTGTGTTCATTGTGTGTGTGTTTGTGTTTGTGTGTGTGTGTGTTTGTGTGTGTGCTCAGTGTGGAGGAACTCCCAGATCAAAGGTGGATTCTGACGAAACCCCTGTCACTCATTTAGGATCCCTCTGCATATTAACGAACCTTCTTTCTTCTCTCTCTGTCTCTCTCTGCTGCCACTCCCCCTCCCTCCACCAGCGCTTGCCCCTTCATCAAAGCGGCCATTAGCATACTCTCTCCTCATTATCCCGCTGGAAGATAACAGGGAAAGAGGGCGTGGCACTCCCGCGGCTCCCAAGCAAGCATCCACTGACAGGCTCGGTCAGAAGGAAGGCCGTGGCAGGATAAATCTGAGACAGCGCCCCCTAGACATGGGTAAGAAAACTGGTTACACGATTGTTGAGACGTTGTGCGGACGAGAACAGGTGTAAGGCTAAATGGTATATTCATTAATATGGCAGCAGGTTAAAATGCTGATGGAGTGTTTTGTGTGCTAACAGGATTGTCAGGGCAGTTAAGGCCTTGGGATGGAAGGAGCCATCTTTGCCGTACCAGCTGTCTTCCATTGTGATATCTGTGACCTTGCGCTGACCTTGCGCTGTGTGTGAATTAATGTGCGACCAAAAAAAAAAAAAAGAACCGTCTCCTTTACACATGTGCAAAATGGTTCTTGTTAAAGCTTGGGAAAAAAGACGTTCTCAGCTCTGCCGTGTTTTCAAGTCATGTTATGCTTAGCGACTCATTAATATACAAAATCTGCATACACAACAGATGAAGCGCGAGAGAACTAGCACATGTTGGGTTTGGAAATGAAGCATGTTCAGCAATGGGCTATTCTCTTGGAAATGAGAGCCTATGTGGTGTTTTTAATTAGATCTCTACGATGATTAATTCTTGTCCTCGTCCCTTTGTAGACAATTTTGTGCGTTCGTCTGCTTGTGCAATTAGCCCTATATTTGAGACCTTGATACTCACCAATCTTTGTGGCGGTTGAGTGATATTCATAAAAGGGAGGTCTTATTCAGATGGGTGAAATAATTTCTCTGTGAGTTATTCTTGTATCGACGCATTGTGGAGCGGAGGCCTCACGGGTAAACAAAGACATTCTTTGCATTATTTAAGGAATCTTTAATGCATCTTTAAGGAATCTTTAATGCATCTTTAAGGAATCTTTAATGCATCTTTAAGGCATCTTTAATGCATTTTTAAGAAATTTTTACTGCATACCTGTTCACTTTACTGATGTTTGCTGATAAAACATGACGAATTAAAGAACCTCAACACACCCTCAATCCTTACACATTAGTTAGGAATAAAAATGTAATGAGAAGAGAGAGAACAACGAGTTCAAGCTTTTGCTTGTAAATTGACATCAAAATGATGATATTGTTTTTACTATACTGCATATTGTGAATTAGACAAAACTTCATAGACAGAATCTGAATAAAATAACAAATTAGTATGTTTTAATTTATTTCTATTAGGTAGATCTAAAGATATCTTTATGTTGCTAAAATAAAATAGAGTATGTAAACCATTACTATTACTATTGTAATTCATGTAGTCATAAAACCTTTATTTACAATGTGATTTTCAAATTTTATTAATCCTGTAAAATTATGGCTTTAAACCCCCCCCCCCTCCCTCAGTTCATCTGAGGATGAATTTCAATATTTTAAAATTTGATGTGGATGTGTATACTCTCTGGCTATGAAGCATTATGTATCATTAGTTTCTCATTATAATTTTTTCTCCCCTCAGGATGGGTATGGTTGAGTAATGGTTATCGTGACAACCTCACCGTAGTCCCAGCAGGACGCGGGAAGAAGCTGTCGCCTCGCTACTCTCTCCTCCTGTTTCCGTGTAGTCACAGTTCACCAGTTCCCTCTATGTAGGACACAAGAGTGTGTGGTGATGGAACGCCGGGCGGGTTTTTCACCGGGCTGTTCTTCCGTAACCATGGTGCCATGTGTCGGGGAGGAGAAGACCCGATGTTGCTTTTCTGAGAAATGTGACGGGAATGTGACACCGATCCTCGGTTACCTGGTGAAAGAGAAAAAAAAAATAAAAACGTGCAGAACCTTTGAAGGGTTTTGAAGGGAACCCCAAGGGTTCTGTGGTGTGTTTTGCAAACTATGAGCAGTCCGTTCACACATGACAAAAATAATCTTTACAGATATTCATAGGACTTTTAAAAAATAAATCAAAAAAGGTAAATGCAGGTATATACATTTGATTACTGAAAACAACATAATTATTTTCAAAATATTGTACTGGTGATTTACGGAATATTAAATGGATGATCTCTATAGTGATAGTGTCTCCAACATCTCCTCCAATTGAGAGTAAAAAATAACACTGTCTGGTTGCCCAAGCAGGACAGCACACCTCCGGTCCTGGAGGGAGGGTCGCCATGCTGGTTCCAACCATGTACCTTAGTTTAAGTTTTCTGACAGCCCTTTGTACTATGCTGGTTAGCTCCTGTACTTGAGCACAGTAAAAACTTTAGGATGCACTTGTAGTCTGTGGCTATAGCTGGTGCCCATACAAATGTCAGATCAAGACATGATTGAACTAATGAAATAAATTAAGAGCAGACGTTGTTGTGCACCCCTGCTCTTAAACCTCTCTACCTCCCTCACCACCTCCAGGTCAGCGAAGTTCTGTTAAATATCAGAATTCAACCTTTTTTATGGCACAGGTATCTCAATTGAGATCAGGAGGTACTTCTATTAATTGCTGTAGAACAACTAATTACCCCTCACTAGTAAAGCTGAATACATGTCCATTATTAATTAGGTTCAAATTTAAAAGATTAAAAATTTAGTAACTTGCATACACACCCTGACCTGTATCCTTCTTTTAGAATAATGAAACATTTTAAATGACTTAAAATACAGAATATAGTTCAATTAGCAGCTCAATTAAATCTGATTAACCGATGAACTAGAAGCATGGAAAAGCTTCTATGGTGGGTCAGTAGAATCTGACCCTGCGTTCATAAGGCACCTCGTGTATGGAACAGGTCTCGGATCAGATTTGCCTTTCTTGCTCATTATGGATAAGGCTGGGATATAAACAATAAGATATGATCGTAAATTGTCACTCCTTCTCTGAGACAATTCATAAACATGTGTCATATTGACACAGAGGTCTTTGGGCCCCAAGGAACCGAAGGCAACCATAGAAATCATAATCGAACATTTTCTCAAAATATAACTCTGACTTACCTTACCTCTGGGGCTATACATTTTTGTGTAGCAGATACTACTCTAAGGCTTCTCTTCATTTTAATATGCACAAAAATATTATCAACATTAACATATTATTTATAGGTTTTTCTAGCTTGTGACTTTTTACGTCAAAGCGTCTAGTTCTCTTATGTGTTAGTTGATATTAATTGGCTTGCCAATTTTATCACCAAGATTTTTTTTTTTGCTCATGCTTTGATTTATGAAATGCATTTATTAATATCCTCATAATTTCAGAGCTTGGTTTGATGAGTGCAAGATAACCACAAGCTCACTAAAAAAAGCTCTGTAAATTGGCTGAAAAAAAAACAGTCAAGTGAAGCTGAAGTTGTTTTAACCCTGGTTTCAGAGTGGAAGTCTTTTCTTGCCGCTCAAGTGACGGACCACAAGACGTGCCTGCGTAGAACAATGCGATCTAAATTTAAAATTCTCCAGCTCAAGTCCACTCGACACAATTAAATGATTGCTACTGTGAATGTAATTAGAGACGTGTTAATTAGACATCTGTGAGGGGGTATATTTATAGCGGCCAATGTGCAGATTCGGAGCGACCAAAAATATGCTTTCGCACAAACATCTCTTTGTGTGTTTCCTGGCTTTTTATACCCCGTGTGAGAAGCAGCGCTACGTTGCAGATGTTGAATAATGTGATTCTGTTGGACGGGAACGCGTGAGAGGATGTGTGCGGGGACACTTAGTACCTCGGCATACCGGCCGGGGGTCAGATGTCTCCGGTAACGCTGCTCTTTTAGACCGAGCTGGCAATCTCGTAATCTCGGATTAGAGAGCGCTTTTTCTCACCTCGGGAGGGGGAGGGTGGGAGTGAGAGAGTGAGTGAGAGAAAGGATACTGAAATAAAACACGTTGGCGACATCACAGAAAATATTGCGGAGCTTAAAATGTGCTTACTGGAGGTGTTCCATTAAGAATTGAAACCCAGGAAAAGGGCTTTGTTAGATGTTCAAAGTATAAATCAGGTTAGGAGAACCGTTTACCTCCTGCGAACTTTCAACGGCGCACCTAACTACACACTTTACCTGGGGCTCACTTTCAAATACTTATTGACCTTTTCCACAGAGGTTTAAATATATTGAATCATCAGTTAAACATATTAAAAGATCACTGTAAAGTAATCCTAAAACCAGATCTCACCCTTTTTTTGTGCCACCTCAAATGGCGTCGAAATGCAGCTTCAAATGAAAGCCGGAGGGATAGTCAAGCGTCGTCTTGTCCGTATCCGCTGACTTGGACCGTGCTGCAGAGTTTCTGACAATCTATAGAAAAGATGACTCCACCTCAGATAGAGCCAGCACTGTTTTATCATGCCAGGGAGTTGTGTCAACATGAAAAATAAACCTCATCCCCCGGGTTTTAGCGGCGGGAAGAAACGGGAGGCATAGCTGTGCCCCCCCCCCACCCCCTCACCCCACCCTCTCATTTGCAGGGTTTCTGACTGGCAGCTGCGTGGCTTCGGAGGCTGCAGGGCCCACTCAGCCGCCATGCCTTTTCCTGCCTGGGTTAAACAGGCTGTTCCCCTTGCCTAACCCACTTCCTGTTTTGCTGTGAGTCACTTCACATTTGGGTAGTGGTTGAGAACAGATGCACATACCTCTCTCTGGCTGCTTTCTGCCTCTTGCAACAGGGCTGCGCGCTGTGGATCAGTGGCTCGGCGCTCGCTTTGCGGCGGTGACACAGAAAAAACTGTGAATCCCGACAAAAACAGCTGATCCGAGGCCTGCCTGTCACCAACAATGTGGTGTTTACCGCCCGTCCTCCTGACTCCCCGTACTCTGAGTCTATTATGATGGTATAAATCATATCGTCTAATCAAGTGTTACCCGTTGAGTGGAGGCTTTTTAAAAATGGCTCAGAAATACAGAATTGTCAAAAGCCATGAGGTATGTGTTGAAAGAATTGTACTTGACTGTTGGCAAACCTAGTGGAAAGTCTTACTTCCTGTATTGTTTGATTGTGCGTTGTAACACCTGAAGCGTGACGTCCTTATCGCATATGATAGCATTGTGTGCACGCCACCGCACGTGTCATGAACAGCTGTATGAGGTACTATGTCATGTTAATAGCTTATGTTTATTTCAAAAAGAGTTTTACGTAATATAACATTATTTTATAATAATTATGCTACTACTATTATTACTACTACTACTACTACTACTACTACTACTAAAACTAATAATAACAATTCACTATATGTAGAAAATTTATAAAATAAATTGTGTCATAAATAATAATAAATAAGGGTAAAAAAGTATATACTCTGAAACAAAATTAGGGCATACTTTCATCTGGGCTTTGTCAGTGTTGCATTTGCTTTATAATTTTATATATATATATATATATATATATATATATATATATATATATATATATAGCAGCAGAGCAGAGTGTCTCAAAGCAATTATAGATATTCAGCTTTTCCCTCATTTCTGTACAATATTCAGTGTCAGAGTAAGCATTAGATCTACAAGCTACAAACCTCAAAGTGGCAAATATCTATTTAACAAGCTCAGGGTGAAAGTCATGCAGAAAGACATGCAACCATTTATCGAAAATAATTTAAAAATCAGCAGTAATGCAAACCTGGAATTTTCCTTTGCATGCTACATTGAACTTGTCCCTGACTATTTAACCGATATAAATTAGACACTTGCCTGATAGCTCCCCATAAAGACCATTTACACTGAAAGAATTGTTAGTTGCCATGATTAGCCATGATATGACGTACCAGTGTGATATGAAGAATAGATCCATGTGTCTGAAGTAATGCATATTGAGTAACACACGTGTCAGATCTGCATGCTGTGCAACAGGTATGAAAAATTCATATCCATCCCACGGTTCTCTGAGGCACTATTCACGTTCCCGCATATTGGACAGTAGCGTGCCATGCTGCCCTCCGAGTCCTTATGCAACGCAAAGTGTTATTAGTAGTAATGGCAGAGTGAGGCTTCATGAGGGCTATGATGTTATGACAACCATGGATTCAAAGGAACCGAGCAAAGTGCTTATTCCTTTGGCGCGAGCCGCTTTGATTGGTTGAGACCAGCGAACAACTTCACCCTTCCTCAGACCTCAGGACGTAGCCTTCCTCCCCTGTCAGCCCTTGATCACATGTCTGCGGCTGAACACACGGGAGAGACATTATCCCTGCTCCCGTAGCAGATGCAGGTACGTTCCAAATCAACCAGGATGCAGTGAAGGACAAGGGCGAGATATGGACGGGCGCGGTTTTCATCCAAAGTGAATGTCGGTTTGATTTAAAAAACCAAGGGCGGCGAACGCCATCTGCTTACACCTGCAAAGACAATGGAGCTGTTCTCCATTATGGAAATGAAATGTGAATCAACTGCTGAAGGTAACTGACACAGAGAGAAACAGCGTGGATTTCTGAGCCTTCCTCCAGAAGTGGCTCAGACCTGCTGACAAATGAGTAAGAGAAATATGGTGAGTGCTGGAAGTTTTAAAGCTATTTCTGTTTATTTTGAATTGATAGCCTTCTGACAATCCTCATCAGGTTGGAACATCGATCAAGTTAGGGATTGCTTCCTGCTCAGCTAAAACATTAGTTTATTTATCTGTTGTTAATTGATTATGTAGCAAAGTGCTGAGAAGCACACTGTTTCCATGTGTTTTTCAGATGATAAAAAAAGCTAATTAATTTATTTTTGGATGGAGGGCACTTTAAATGATTCTACATTATCATGAGTGATTAGACAATGACAAGAAGAGGAATAGACTAGTTTTTGGAACAGAATAGTTTTTCCACATGAGGAAGAGAGGAGAGTGAGTGAAAGGTGAAGATGGAGGAGGAGGAAGGGAGAGAGAGAATGAAGGAGTGGGAGAGAGCGGACGAGAGAGAAGTAGACGGAGGGAGAGGTCAGACAGCTGGGGATCTCGAGGATTTCAAGTGTTTTTCTGGTTCCGTCTTACCCTCTTTTGCCTCATTCCAGTCGATAGAAAAACAGCAGGAGATATTTACAGCTGATGAATGAGCAGAAACCCAATACTGATAGATCTCTCTCTCTCTCCCTCTATCTCTCTACCTCAATCTCTCTCCCTCTATTTCTCTCTCCCTCCTCTATCTCTCTCTCTCCACACACACACACACACTCAAAACACACGTGCACGCGCACGCACGCACACACACACACACACACACACACACACACACACACACACACACACACACACACACTCAACACACACGCACACACACACATTGCACACAGATTCCCATCAGTCGCATTGATGTAACTCACCACCCAGTTTCTGGTGTGATTTGCTGTGGTCACAGAGAAAGACGGAAGTTGCCGGAGACAACTGGGAGCTCTGCGCTGTGTTGATATTCAAGGCAGAGTCACAATGTGTCACAATGTGACAGACAACTAAAGCCTGACAGAGGTTAAAGAGTTGGGCCTTGTTTTTACAGCCTCTCACGCTACTATAACTCAGAAAGAGCTTTGAATACATCGTCTCCCGCATAAAAGAAACCAGCAGTCTCCTGAAACAAGATGGAAACTGTGGTCAGGCCAAAGTTCACCTTCCTGGTAGGTATGCAAGTAGAGCATTGAAGAGATCGTCTGCTTCACGCTTAGTATTGAGTTTCCGCTCGTTCAACAGATGTAAATATCTTGCAGTGCACTTCATACTTCCTCTCTCTCTCTCTGTCTCTCTTTTTCCCTCACACACACGCTCTGCCTGCGAGCTGAGAACACATTAAAAAAAAGAGGAAAATAGCAACAAAGAACTGTGACCTACCTTTATTTCTGCTGCGTGCTCTCCCACAATTCCCTGGGAGAGCAAACATTGTTCCTTTCTCCTCCCTATCCTTCCGAAGGCTGCTGCTGTCCCTCTCCTCTGTCACCGCTGTCAGTGTGTGTTTGCGGCCGATCACTCTGTAGCAGAGGAGAGTGGCGTTTTCTCATTTTAACACACAAACTACGCACCGTTCATATGCCGTCGTTCCAAATGAGAATGAAAGCATACGTGGAAACATTGCACTATGGGAGTGGCCACTCCAGCGTAACATTATGGCTATTTCTGTTCATTTGAGCATGTAGTACAACCCAATTACTGTTTAAAGACCCTGTCTGTAGCACTGAGCATGTGCAGAGAGGCAAGGCCCTTCCTCTACATATGCCCCCCATCTGAGGAATGAGAACAGGAAGTGCGGGAATTCTGGGAGATCACATATCACAAATTAAGGTGAGTTACAGTTGTCTTATTTTCTTAGTTTTTACATTTTTATACAATTTTTTTACATCTTTTTTAAAGGTGGTCAGCTTACTGGTCTGGGATTGTTGTAACTGCTGACAATTTATATCAGCACACTGACAGAAAGTTGATGTAGACAAAAGGGGGAAGCCACACTAGCTTCAGATCTCAAACTCAAATGCGGGTAAGGATTGCTGTAAAAACGAACACGGATTCCATTACCTCTGTTCAGTTCCTGCTCTGTAAGTACACAAAGTAGCACCCCAAAATTAGGGGAGAAGTGAAAATCCGAGACAAAAATTGGTTCCAAAAAAACCCCCAAATAATAATGTCCTACACTCCCATCCAAGTGGACAGCAAACCCAGTGAACATTTTTGTGGTGAAAAGGCATCTATAGGCTTTCAAGTGAAAACCCGGCAACATTTGATTGAAAAGTGAAGGTTTTCTAGCCGACTAGGACATAGCCACGCTATATCCGGAATAAAAACCTGAGCTGTATTGGGGTTAACCTCCTCCGTTTATGTCAAAATGTCTCCCGAGTCAACCTAGCTTTCCACCCCTCTAGATGTCAGCTTTTTTTCACTGGGAAGCTGGTGGCACGTTGTGGCCTGCGCATATCACCGCTGCTCGGAGGCTCATAGCATAAACTAAAGTGGATATTAAAACCCGGGCGATGGTGTTTAAAACACTGAAAACTGTGGACAACACTCTCCTGGAGATCTGTGAGCCCTTTCCTGCCTCTTTTTAAAAACTTGATGAGCTGGTAAACTTCAAAAGGCCCCAAAACGTCATTAAAAATGAAACATCACAAGGGTGCCTCGTTTGCACCTCCCCTGCGTGCTCTGAGCTTGTGTGGTCCTGGAACACAAGATCACGTCAAAATTTTGATTGTACGCACCCCCTTCCTAAACAAACCCATATGAATTCTATTTAAACACAATAAACCGGTAGACATACTGTATTCGGTTCTTGCCAAAAAACACTATGGGCGTGGTCACATAATGAAGAGTGTAAATATCTTTTAAAAAAACAGATTAACTGTTTAATTGGTCAACCATCACCCTTAGATACGTGTTGTTTCTTCATTCTCAATTGTGATCTTTCTTTGCCTGTTTATCTCTCTTTACAAAGACCCTCACGCGCGCACGCACACACACACACACACACACACACACACACACACACACACACACACACACACACACACACACATAATATCCACATTCCCTCTGCTCCTCTTTCGTATTTTGAGACCGTCAGTCACACCTGACAGAAAAAATAAATAACAACCTTTTTTTTTTTTTTTTTGCTTCACGTTTCACACTCTCTGTATGTGTCATTCCAGCTCTGAGGTTATGTCATTTTTTCACAGCTCTTGCCTGAATGAGACTCGCTTAGCCTGTCTGTCTCCTACGCCACGTTCAAGTATAGTGAATCGATGAAGTTTACAGGGAGGTTTATAGATTCTGTTAGAAGATTGTGTATAGTTCCCATGTTTTGCTTGATTCGTATTCTGTTACTCCCCAACCCCCAAATGAGTGACACACGTTAACGTCATATTGAATATTTGGAGTTCCTGGCCCACGCAGGCCCACCCTCTCTGACATGTGTCGTCCTGCCTGAGCCCCAGTCTGGATCCTTAGCAGTTTCCTGCCCGTCCCTGCTTCCACCCTCTGGGCTTCAGTGCACTGAATCACCGCCCTGCTTCTGCAAGCTGACTGGCACGTTTACGAACACAGTCAAGGAGAACTGAAACCACAGCTCCCAGAAGACACATGCTGGCGCTCCACCAAGAGAGCTGCCAAACCCCACTCTCACTCTGTCTCCCTCTCCCGCCCTCTCCCTCCCTCTCCCTCTGTCTCCCTCTCCCTTCCTCTCTCTCTCCCTCTCTCTCTCACTCTTTCTCTCTCTCTCTCTCTCTCTCTCTCTCCTCTCCCTCTGTCTCCCTCTCCCTCTCACTCCCTCTCCCTCTCCCTTTCTCTCTCTCTCCCTCTCTCTCTCCCTCTCTCCCTCTCTCTCTCACTCTTTCTCTCTCTCTCTCTCTCTCTCTCTCTCTCCCTCTCTCTCTGTCTCCCTCTCCCTTCCTCTCTCTCTCCCTCTCTCTCTTACTCTCTCTCTCTCTCTCCCTCTCCCTCTGTCTCCCTCTCCCTCTCTCTCTCACTCTTTCTCCCTCTCTCTCTCACTCTTTCTCCCTCTCTCTCTCACTCTTTCTCTCTTTCTCTCTCTCTCCCTCTCTCTCTCACTCTTTCTCCCTCTCTCTCTCACTCTTTCTCCCTCTCTCTCTCCCTCTCTCCCTCTCTCTCTCACTCTTTCTCTCTCTCTCTCTCTCTCTCTCTCTCACTGTATTATCTCCCTCTCCCCCTCTCTCCCTCTGTCTCCCTTTCTCCCTCTGTCTCGCTCTCCCTCTGCCCCCCCCCCCCCCTCTTTCTTTCTCTCACACACACACACACAGACACACAGACACACACACACACACACACACACACACACACAGACACACAGACACACACACACACTGGTTTTCAACAGCTGAGCTGCTGGAGAGGAGGGAAAAGAGTGTTTTTGTCTGGTCTACAGAAGGCTGTTTAATCCCTTTTCAACATGGGAGATTGAAGAAGGGGAGCACAAAACAAACTCCGGACAAGACTGACTGGCTCCACAGAGCAGCTCATCACATTTAGCACATATCGTTGATCGCCCAATAATACAGTGTACACACAAACTGCCTCTGGGGCCACGCCCACCCAACAGGACCTATGGATTTAGTGGTGCAGTTATGGATAACCCCCGCCTCACACGTCAGGCTTGCTGAGCATCTGGAATCGAGACCTGGATAACAAGGTCCGATACTTTTTTGTAGTGGGGTGTGATATGTCGATTATGTAAAAAAAAAAATATATATATTTTTTGAGACAAAAAGAGGACATTTTGAGACAGATAAATGAACAGACAGAACTGTCGTGAACTCAACATAGTACATCCGTTTGGACCCAAAAATATTAGAGGAGCCCACAGTCTGTTTTTAGGGGGCAGATAATGTCTCCAATTGTGGAATGGCATTGGATAGATGATCTTTACTTTGTGTATGTATGCCCCTATCTAGGGAACATTGTGAAAGGCTGCTGTGTCGTAATATTTTATTTAAATGTGTTGCAGTGTACTCCATTTCTGTAAAAGGGTGGTGCATCACTGCTATTATGGATCTGACAGACCCGACAAAGACCTGCGTTCAGAGCCTAAGATTATTGATTATTAATCAATATTAACGGCAACTTCTCACTGCAAGTCATTCCACGTCCATGAGGGCGCGATACGCCGTGTCCCTGATGATGCGAACGAAAAAGAGGAAGAGAAGGAGGGGATGAACGAGAGGAGCGAGAGACAGGGATGGAGAAATAAAGAAGAGAGTTAGAGAGATGGGGGAAGTGAGAGACTAGGAGGGGCGCACTGAAAGAGTGATTAAAACTGCCTCTCTGGGGAGCTGCGCGACTAATCAGTGTCATTTGCAGTGAGCCGTTCAACTTCAAAACCCCCCCCCCCCCCCCCCCCCCGTCTCTCTGAACCCCCCCCCGGCTTTGTTTTGCGTAACCTGGGAGATGGTCACGAGTGAGACCCTCCACCTGAACACAACAATCTTCCGTCGCTCCGCAGGGCCGGGCAGCCATTGTCGCTGTCGCTTATTTGTAGATTTCTCTCTTTTTATTCGCTAGTTTGTTTGTCACTGGCCTCTGCCCCCGCCCCCGCCACCGCCTCCGCCCTCGCCCCGCCCCTCCCTCAGATGTACTCACTGAGGTACACGCCTGAATCATGCTATAATCAGAGCTCGGCTGCATTTGTAGATTTTCATAAAGCATCCGTAGCAAACTATTCGTTTGCACTGTGACGCCAGAAGTCCATACTTGCAAAACAAGCACTGCTGTAATAGAAAAGAAAAGCAAGGAATGAAATTACAAGAGGCTGTCAATCGCTGTGACCCACCATCATTTGTGTGGGGCAATTAAACGCATTTAGATGACAGGTGCAAATAAATGATTTGCGGATAACATATGTTAGGTCCACCCAGCCATTGTTCCTGTGGTCTCAGCGTCACTTTACTGTGTTGATGGGGGTTAGTAAAGGCACACCAATACTCATTTTGGAGAAGGGAGTGAGATAGAAACTGGGGAATAAATGCAAACAAATGATTACGTTTACCACAATGGGGATTAGAGGAAAATGGATGGGAATTCTGAGATACATAAACGGGTATTGATGTTTGATTGGCCGTGCTGAAGCAAAACGATTCGAAGAATACAACTTATACAATTTCCTGACTTACAGTTATGTCACTTCAGACAAATCAGACGAACATCAAACATATCCCGATGTGTTCTGCAATGTGAAAATGGGGTGTCAGTTGGCATTGAATGAGGGTTGCCGGTATGATGTGCTGTGCTATGTGCTCTTGGCCTGTGTTTGAAGGCAGCAGTGGTCTGGCATTGCACTGAAAACCCCTCCGAGGCTTGAGCGGAACATTATAATTAACACCTGCCTGACTGTGCATTTGGCGGACACTTTCCCCCTCTGACGCCTGCATCCTGGCGCGCCGCGAACCCTGGTGTGAGTCGCCCGATAAGAGGGGACACACAGCCAAGGCCCCGATTCCTCGGCAACGGTCACCAAGCAAAAAAAAAAAACGGTACGGTGTGAAAAAAATTACGCCACCGTTTTTTTTTTTTTTACACGTTTTTGACAGCGCTACGTAAGTTAAAAAAAAGAGTTAATTTAGATTAACCTGTAACCGAGAAAACTAAATTTAACATTTCAAACATTTTACACTGGGACTGCCTGCCAAGACTGTACAAGCCTTTTAACCCACTGCAATGGGTCATTTTATCATCTAATAGCGCTGATGCTGCTAACAAATTAAAATAAGCACAACAATAATGCATTTATTTAAGTAGGGCATGTCTAAAATGAAAAAGATATCACAAAAATATACATTTATCAACTTTAGTTTTTTTTGTTTTTTTATATAAAAATCAATCCATATTTAAGTCAAATTTATTTGTTTATTGCCAATTTATATAAATAAACTGTGCTGGAAGCTGAGACCAATGACTTATATTTCCATATATGCCCTTTTTCCACTGGTAGAACCATGGCAAGTTAAGCCATGCTGGAACCTGGACTTGCTCTCGTAAAAAAAGGCTGCTTAGTTATCCACTGGCCTGCCAGTCAGGCATATCAGTTTCTTGTTGTCAAAGTATTGTGAGTAAATGATCTTCTAATGAACTACAAGTACAGTTTAAATGAAACTGTATGCAGGTATCATGTTGCCATTTTCTGTTTGGCAAAACTTGCCAGAAGCCAAACGCTGATTTTCACAAAGCCTAATGCGTTTGCTGCCATCTAAGTGAAACCGTACAAACACCGAAAGCCAATAAAATTTCTGATTTTATATGATTTGAATAGGATTAAAAGTCAAATATACAATCAGTAAAAACATAGTTGAAATAAAAGTGAGTTTAGAACTAATTTAACTAAGCAATAGTTCATAATTACAAATACAGCCTCTTGTTTGATTGTAAAACATGCAGTATATATTTGTATTTAAAGCGTGATAATCTCTCCCTCGCTACTAATCTAGTTAGGATGCATAGCCAGTCCTTCTGTTTGTGTAGTCGATGTTTTTGCAATCACCAGGTTACCAGTTCAAATTCTGCTGAGCAACTGGTTGAATTCTGAATGTTTCCAAACGTGGTGCAAAGCGTTAATTGTGTCACGGACTGTAATTAGAGAAACGTGTCTGCGTTGTCTGTGAAGAAGCACATTTTTTAGTTTGGTGCTTAGCCCCCACAATCATCACCTCCATCAGTATTCTATATCAAAACAAGGTCTGAGTCATATGGAATAGAATCCTTTGTTAATGAGTTAATGTTAATGTTAATGAGTCACTCGTGTGGTTCTCTGTGAAAGGCTTTTGTGAAAATCTATCATGTATCATCAAATGAATCATGTTATCAGGCTGGGTTAAATCTAAACTTATTGAACTGTAAATAAGTAATCAGAGATAAGCAAGACCTATATTATCTTATACATACACTCATATAATACTATCACATACATACAGTATAATACCAGAAAAGAAAAATTGACGGAAGCCAAAACAAAATTCTAATAAATAAATTGATGACAAAATTTCTACCTGCACTTTCCCTTTGGATCTGAATGAATAAACATCACCATGCGGCATGCTAACTCAGCCCCTGGCCTGCTTTAAATGCGATACTGACCAAAACCACGGTGGTGGAAACACTGTTCTTTTGTTCTGCGTGATAAAGCTCAGCCGTCAGTGGAAGCAGTCTAAGTGTGCACAGTCACCCTCTTAAGGTCTAAGTCTCTTTTTCTGTGACGCAACTGGGCGTGCCTGCCCTGCATCACACTTTGTTTTAAAACTACTATGTGCTTTAAATAAGACCATCACCAAGCCTGTGGTGCCACAGCCTCATTCCTGGTTCTTCCCTGTCTGGAGAGGAAATACTTTGAAAACCCACGTGGAGCTATACTTGGGCCAGCCTTCTTGGGGCCTCACACCCCCAGAACATACCCTACACACAAGCTGCACACGCCCTGCACACACGCTGTACACACCCTGCATATACTCTGCACACACGCTACACACGCCCTGCACACACGCTGTACACACCCTGCATATACTCTGCAGACACGCTTCACATGCCCTGCACACTCTGTACACACCCTGCATATACTCTGCACACACGCTACACACACCCTGCACACACGCTGTACACACCCTGCATATACTCTGCACACACGCTTCACACGCCCTGCACACACGCTGTACACACCCTGCATATACTCTGCACACACGCTACACACGCCCTGCACACACGCTGTACACACTCTGCATATACTCTGCACACAAGCTACACACTCCCTGCACACACGCTGTACACACCCTGCATATACTCTGCACACACGCTACACACTCCCTGCACACACTCTGTACACACCCTGCATATACTCTGCACACACGCTTCACATGCCCTGCACACACGCTGTACACACCCTGCATATACTCTGCACACAAGCTACACACGCCCTGCACACACGCTGTACACACCCTGCACACACCCTTCACATGCCATGCACACGCCCTGTACACACTGCGCACATACCCTGCATACATGCTACACACGCCCTGCACACACGCTGTACACACCCTGCATATACTCTGCACACACGCTACACACGCCCTGCACACACGCTGTACACACTCGGCATATACTCTGCACACAAGCTACACACGCCCTGCACACACGCTGTACACACCCTGCATATACCCTGCATACATGCTACACACGCCCTGCACACACGCGGTACACACTGCGCACATACCCTGCATACATGCTACACACGCCCTGCACAGGGCCTCAACCCAGCAGGGCCAGGCTGCCATTTTGTCCTACTGGTGAGAGGAGGAAACAGATTTTTCAAAAAAAAAAAAACTTGGCAGATTCTTGCTGCGCTCTCCAATGTGCAAGTCTGTCCTCACAAGCTGTTTTATTTGTATCATGGATTTATTTATTTATTCTTTTATTGATCATTCATTCAGAAAAAAACACCCCCCCCCCCTCCCTCACTGATGAAAATGCCCTAGATGTGCTTGTTCTTGTCTTTACATTCCTGGCATATCTTCACCACTCTTTTTCACTTCGATTTTTACTGGTTCACTTTGATTTTAAAGCCCAGATTCCAGTGCCAATCCACCCCCCCCCCCCAGTTTTGGTTTGGCTGGGAAGTGTAGCTGACAGGGTACCCAGAGGGGTACAGACACTCAAACACCCCCCTCTTTCTTTCTCTCCCTCCCTCCATTTTTGCTTTACAGTCTGTGTCTCTTTCTCTGTCTTTTACTTTTCTGTTTCTCTCTCATTTTCTTTCTCTCACCCACTTCCTTCACCTGCACATATTTCTCCTCAAGCCCCTACAGGGCCCCTCCGACTTCTCACAGTATCTCTCTCTCTCTCTCTCTCTCTCTCTCTCTCTCTAAGAGCCATTACACAGCTATGAAAATCCAGCAGGTGTGCTGTACCAGGGTGCCGTGGATAGAAACGGCGCAGCCGTCTCCCCCAATTTCACATTTAAAACCTTGGTGGGAAATTGTTTCTGAGGAGATCTGTGTGGTTATGTAATGTGCGGTTGTGCGGGACGTGCGTTTATGTAATGGGATTCGTCCCCTTTGCACCTGAAGGTTTCCGACCGTAAACAGGTTTGTCTGTTAGCGCACAAACATTCCTACAGTGTTTCACATGGCGACAGTATGCTGGATGTTTTCTTAAGCAAGCCTGATCTTTCAGTGTGTTTTGTGGAACAGCACAGTAATAAACTTTGGCACTTACATTTCAACTGGAAATATGTAGAATACATCGCTTATATCACCTGTGATGATTGATATAGTATAGACTTGATGATGTGTGAGATTATTGTCTTTACATTCTTTGTTTTTTAATCAGCATCTACATTTTAGACCCAGGGAATGATTTCCCCATAACAGGAGAAACTCTTCTTCAGTTGTATGTGTTCTCTCTCATTCTTTCAGTCCAGATTTGGACCACCTGAGCCAGATCCTCTTGCGGCAATGGTTGTGTTTATGCTTATGAAAATGCAATCCCAGTCCGAATAAATTAATACATTTTTAAAAATTATGGAATATTTAATTTACTACATTTACTGAAGGAAAATAAAATATTTCCTTTTAATTATTTCTTTACATTTTTAAAAGTATAGCTATGTGAAGGTATCAGGATTGTGAGGTATAAACATTATATGACTTTGGCTATAATCACTTCCTTTTCTTTTTTTTATTGGCTGCTAAGACATTAATATGGTTTGGTTGAAATCATTTTGTGAGCTTTACGGTCTCTCTGTCTCTCTCTTTCTTACACACACACACACACACACACACACACACACACACACACACACACACAATATCCACATTCCCTCTGCTCCGCTCTCGTATTTAGCTTTTAATTGTCTGCAGCATACAGTTTTAAGGACAATGTGAACTTTTGAGGCTCAGTCGTGCTCTACGGAAAAATAAATAAATATAAACAATAATTACATTCAAATGACACATATATGGATTGGCAGCAGGCAAAAACTCACGTTTACTGAAATGTGTTGAAAAATTGTAAACAGGAATTGTAAACAAAAATAAATTCTTCAACACTCACAACTATGCCCACCCTAATAAACCATACGCACGTCCACAAATCTACACTATACTTACCTGCGCAGGTTTTTTTAAATTAACAAAACAAACCGGAAATACAGTTAAAAATAAAAACCCTGAAAAAATGATAGAAATATTGCTTGCCATCGCTTCCATTAAAAAAACCTTTCTTATTTGGGATATTGGGCTTGATGTAGTGCAGTGGTATGATCAGAATGCAAATGACTGACTGAGCACATTGAGGAAGAGCCTCAGAATCGTAATGTAACAAAATGTGAACAATAGATACAGGGTTTGCTCTCAGGAGTCAGATGAGCAGACATGCATTTCTAAGTGAATATTTTGTTTTTTCATTGCAACTAAGATCAATGCTTCTATTGAAACGTGGGATTGGAAAATATGTTCCCCGGGATTCTGGAAGTTTTTATTTGTTATTAATGAAGTTGAATATTTTAGCACTACCACTGCCGT
The DNA here is from genome assembly GCA_022702515.1 of Ilyophis sp. 1 JC-2022. Taxonomy (NCBI): domain Eukaryota; kingdom Metazoa; phylum Chordata; class Actinopteri; order Anguilliformes; family Synaphobranchidae; genus Ilyophis; species Ilyophis sp. 1 JC-2022. The sequence goes on along the minus strand of CM040400.1, from coordinate 10,441,688 downwards.
GACATCTTCATTATTATCTTGGGTTTTCATAATCGTGCTCATTTGCCCATTCACATTCATAACTGATGGTGTTGTAGGAAGATGATGGAGAAAATATTATGAGTTGCATCATCAAAATCAAACACATACTGAGTTTAAAATACGTGTATTTTTTTTTTTTTAAGGATTTCTGGAAGAATGCCCCCAGCTTTTGCACAGCCTCGCTGTCAAACTTTAACACACAGAGAGAGCTGATCAGCATAAGAAGCAAACGTTCCTGGAAGCCGATTTAAAATCCATGGATTTGACAGAATAATTACGCTCTGTCAGGACTTGTATTGAATTATTTCCTTGCGTTTGCTGTGCATGCAAGTAATCACCAATAAAACTGGCCTTGTTTCTGGCGAGAACTCTGATCCTAATGTAATCATAACATTTGGAAGGTCCCCTCCGCTGATGCAGCACGAATCATCACAGACCCGAACACACTTGAATGTAATATATACAGCTCAGCTGGGCCTCTGGCTGGCCTACGCGCATAACTTCCAAAGAGAATAGGTGGGAGACATGTCTCCTTGACATGATACAATGAATGCTATACCTTTCCACACGTGTAGTTTGTCGCACAGTATAGACAATACAAAAATTTGACGCCACTGTGGTGCAGTGGTTAGCCCTATCTCCTCACAAGAAGGAGGTTCTGGGTTCTAATCCTGGTTCGGAGCCTCTCTGCATGAAATTAGCATGTTAGGTCAGGTTAGGTAAACCTCTGCCATTGCCCTTGTCCAAGGCACTGGCCTCAGAACTCGTGTTGGTCCCCGGGCGCTGCACTGTGGCTGCCCACTGCTCTTAAGTAGTTAGGATGGGTCAAATGCAGAGGACAAATTACCCCATGGGGTCAATAAAGTATATTAAAAAAAGCACTTATGGTATTTACTTGAGCTGTGCATGAAGACATGCACAATAATGAACATTGGGTGACATCGAGACTGCAAACAAAAACATACCCACATTATGTGTTATGCTCTATATCCATGCAATATTTTTCTAGCCACATGTTTCTGCAATGTCATTGTATGAAATTAAATAACATGTAAAACTGGCAAGATGGGAAAATATAGGGCTTCCCATATATCTTTGTGAGGTTATAGTTAACTTGGCATCTTCATTTAATCTTTTAAAAACAAATTTTTACAAATTGACTTCTAATTATTCAAATCTCTCTAGCTTTGCATAAATTTTATCGATTTCTTTGTACCCACCTTGCTCCTGAATGCACACTATATTACCTTTTATTTTATTGAAATTGCCTTCATTTTATTATATTATTGTAAAATCAATTTTTAGTTGTTTTGTTTGTTTAGACATTTCTTCTTTTTTGCTTTTATTGACTAATTGTAATATGTAGCAATCACTCTGAGATGTATTACACGGAAAGCACTACACAGATAACGTTTATTATTATTATTATTATTATTAGTAGTATTATTATCAGCAGTAGTAGTGGTAGTAGTCGTAGGTTTGTCTTTGTTGATTTCTGGCAGACCATTGATCTTGAGCTAAGCTAAAATATTAGATATCCATCTGGTTCAACTGCAAGAGCTTGACACACAAAACATGTGTGCGTTGCATGTATTTACAGTACATTGCATACACGGATTAACAATAATCACTAGGATCTTTGTGTTAAATGCTACCATCCATTGTTCAATGGAAAGTTTATTAAAAAAAATTGATGCAAAGGTGGTGACCAAGTGATTACATTTTTTACAACCAAAATGAATTTAGTCTTTGATCTGCTACGTGTGTTTGCTGATAAGAGGGCGGCTGCTCATTTCTTACACCTACTTCCGAACCGTGTGCACACACAATGTTGGGCCACTGTTGCCGGTTCCCATTCATACTGTGTGTCTCCATCAAATGGGAATCTCTCTCCCAGTGTCTTCTTTGTTTCTATCTCAGCTCTCCCTCCACCAGTGCAGCTGGTGTGTGTGTATATGTGTGTGTGTGTGTGTGTGTGTCAGGAGCCCCTCCCCCCACTGTTTAAACAAACCAATAAGAGAGCAGGTCAGCAAACCCCCCCCCCACACACACCCCTTCCCCCCTCAAAGCCTTTTTCCCATCCCCCCATCCCTCTCTTTCTCACACTCCTCTGTTCCTCCCTCTGCTTCTGCAGCCTTATCGTGAATATCAGTAGCACACTGGGTTAAAAATTGATCCTCCTCGCCTGCCCATGTTAATTCGCTGGCTGCCACTGCATGTGTGTGACTGTGAAGGGTAAAAAGTGGGGGAAAAACCTGTAATTTGCATACCATCAAAGTGTTGAAAGGGTGTGTGACTGTGTGTGTGTGTGTGTGAGAGAGAGAGAGAGAGAGAGAGAGAGAGAGAGAGAACAATAAGCAGCAAGGAGATAGGGAGCATTAGAAGGCAAGGGAAAGCCAGAGTTAAATTCGACCAATTTGGAAATTATCTTTATTATGTTGAAAGACAGACAGAAACACACACCTAGGAGACACATAGATCATATGTAACTGTAGCTGGTTTTTAACTGCAATTTTATTCATCTTAAAGTTTTGCACAACATGTCACAGGAGGTTCTCATGGAGACACACCCTGCCACTAAAAAAAGCAAATAAAAGATGCATAAATAAATAATAAATAAAGAATAGGTTGCATTTATGATAGTGATGCCTGTAAGTATCATGAAATGACAACTTATACATAAACTATGTTCTACAATTAGCTACTATTTGCAATTGTATTCCAGTACACACAAGTATGACAAAAATAAAATTGGCCATATTGTGCATTTGAACAAGAAGATCCAAGTGTTCTTTCATAGAAAAATGCAAACATGACTACATTGCAATTGGATCCTCATTCCATATCTCCATTTACTATTATTATTTAGATGATTTAGCTTCATAGTTCTATTTATTTATTTAACTTTTGTTTGTATATGAAATAAAACTTCCATTTACTTTTGTTTTTTTGTGTGAAAATTTAGCAAATTTAGTATGTCAGTATGTTGAATTTCCACACATTCCAGACGTGGAATGATTTTCATCCGTCATGACAAAAATATGGATATATTAGGATAATTGCCATAATTTTCAATGTTAACACACATTTTCAAAAGGGATGCTCTTACACTGGGGAAACAGTGTCAAAAATATATTATGGAGAAAAAATATCACTTCGTGAGTGAGACTCAGTTTGTCGTCATGTGGATAACCATTATTCTATCTAGACTAAATACAATTTATACAAATATTTTTTTAGCTAAGCCATTTCATGCAACTCCACTCTTTGGTAGCTGCACAGTTAGTTCTATAACAGGCAACCAGGAAATACCAAAACAATAAACGTTCGTCATATTTTTCAAGCCTGCCATTATTGACTCCCAAATTTGAACAGTTACTGTTGGTATATTCTACATTTTATTTGACATAACTAGCGACCTAATTTAGTTCCTTAGCAAATACAGCATGATAACTGGCTGGCGAGATAATTGGCTGGCTATCTCAACTACGTCACAACACCATACGACATAGCAGTTTGGAAAAAAATAATTGAAACTGTAGACGTCCAACACAACGTTAATCCAGTAATATTAGTGTCAAAATAGCTAGCATGATCCTGGGTGCTCCAAGTTTAGTAACAGCTAACGCTGCAGACAACAAACTGTCACGTGTAGCTACAGCAGCTATTAATCCACAGAAGTCCTTGTTTGTAAATAATTCACAACTCTCCTCCCTTCGCCTACCAGCCACTGTGTGTGTGTGTGTGTGTGTATCCGCGCTCTTTGCAAGACCTAACCAATCGATGAGAAACACCGTAGCAAAACAGGCAGTGTGCGATAACCATCCACCCAGCATTAAATATACATTAATTGTCAGCATTTTTTATTGAGTATAAATTCGATTAATAAAAATGAACGAAACTGCTATAAGGATTAAACACACACTTGATTTATTATTTTGGAGTTATTGAAGTAACATAGGTAAAATAGTTATCAGGCTAATTGTTGAGATAGCCAGCGAATTATCTCGTCAGCTAATTGTTGACTATCTGTTGCTAAACACTTTAAGATAATTACGTTAGGCTACTATCGGGACTTTGCAATACGAGTTAATAAGCCGAGCTGGGAAAATGTGGGATCAACTCTGTACGAGTTAAATACTTTTCTGGTTTCGACGAGTTTGGTCTTTATGGAGATGTGAAATGTCATTGATCCCGAGTCCCGAGTCCCGACCCAGCAGCAGTCACATTTCACACCGACACGCACCGAGTAAGGGAGCGCACCGCACACTCGGCACTGCAGAGTTCGAAGAAGGGTCCCTCCTCCAGTTGGGGGATTTAAATCCGAAGAAAACAACACGGAATTTGCGGATACGTTCTACCCAGGGTTGGTTGTAAGACGGAACCCACTTTAAAAAAAATGCATTTACTAGTATTAACTAGCTAGTCCCGTCTGGGTATTCTCTATGGGAGGTTCGTTACTTTTCTGTTGGCTAGGGCTTGTAAAGCAACGCTTTTTGTGAGGAACGCACGCACGCACGCCCAAACGAATTGATTTAGTTATCTTAGCGCTGCCTTAAACAAAAAGAAAAACGGTAAAGGTCTCAAGCTTTTAAGCTTTGTTAGCCAAAGCGGTCCACTCGGACTAGCCATTATGGGGGAAAGGCATAACTAACTAGTTTTACCAAAACATACGGCAAATAGGAAGGAACCGAGAGGGGCAAAGGCTTGCTTAGGAACGGCATGCTAGCTTAGCTAGCGGCTAAAGAACAAAAAGTGACGCTATAGCCAGCTAACATTTCGTGTATCAAGCGGTAGGTCTATATGTGGCGGACTCTAGTCGCGTATCTGAGCGCCTGCGTCTCGTCTGTTAGCGGGGAGTTGTGAAGGGAAACATTAGCAAGCGGCGAGCTAGTTAACACACAAACCGGGTTTTTCTTGGTGTGTGTGTGTGTGTGTGTGCGTGTGTGAATGTGCGCGCGTGTGTGTGTGTGTGCGCCGACGTTAGCGAGCTACCGAGCATCCGGAGCCATGGACGAGGTTTTACGGAAGTGCTAGCTTGGCTGCGCGTTTCATTTTACTTCAGGAAAGGAGGAGTTTACCCGTGGATTACAATTTTAAAGGAATAAAACCACACGTTTACTTTAAACGCAAGATAACATTTTGGGGAAAGCGGGGTTAAGGTTACTAATAATAATACCAACATACAACTGGGACACAGGAGGGATTTTTACCCAAGTACGGTTCAGCTTTTGGCGACATAGCCGACTGAAGGGGTTGCTTGGCTTCCCCGTCTTTGAGAGCAGCAAAACAACAGATCCTAAAGTACAACGCGATGTGTTGAGAAGAGATTTCTTTACATATTATGTATCAATATCCTGTTTTCAATATTATATGTACATTTTGGTGTGATATGGACATTTGATAGGGTAAGTAACTAAGCCAGCTCGCTACGTTTTAATCGACCTCACACATTTTTTTTGTTTCTTGAACTGTCTTTGAAGTGATTTCGGTACATTAAGAGGAGGACAGAAAGGCGAGGAAAATCTGAAAGGAAATGCCAATCGCTGCCGCTGGACAACCGACAACACAAGAGCCTCGCGTTTACTCTCAACTGCCTGCTACTCCCGATCCCGTCCCGAAACGGGCTCATCTTCGTGTGGACGCGGGGGTCCAGCTTCAGGAGCGCCTTGGTTACGCGGGAGCGGAAGGGGGCAGAGGACGTGGGGGCCACAGTCACAGCAGCAGTCGGGTTTTTCCAGAGCCCGGATCCTCCTCTCAGTTGCTATCTCCTCCTCCTACCCCCTCCCCCTTCGCCACCTCCTCATACCCCCATCTCCAACACCACCCCCATTCCCCGGTCATGGAGCCCCCGAGGACCCGATCGCGGTCGCGGTCTGGATTCTACCAGTACAACATGAACAGTGGGGCTACCGGCAACAACACTGTTAATACCAGCGCTGGCTTTGGCGTCCCCCATCCTCAACAGCACAACTCTGGATGCATACACCTCGGAGCACATAGCCCCACCGACATCCAGCGTACCCCAGGAAGTAACCTGCCCGTCAGCGCACAGAGACACGCAGGGCCCGGGGCACATAGAAACGCCGGGGCAGGTAAGCAATTTCCCCGTATTTTGTGGAACTACTTCTACTTAACAAGCCATTATTAGTTGGCTAGCTAGTTATGTTTTTGAGAAATAAGAAGGCTGGCAGATTAACCTGAATCCGATATGGTAAAGCAAGCCAGCATTTGGGTTTTAATGAAGCAGGGGGATGGGCAATTAGGTTGGCATGGTAATACATTTGTGTTCGTTTCTTATTTGATAGCATTCTAGATCATAACTTGATGTGGCATACTATACAGCAGGTTATAATGCATAGCTAGTTAGCCGGCGAACCCATTCGCTATAAAAAAAAATACACCAACGTTATACTTTGTCAAATGTATGGTACTTTCTGCCTATTCAAAACGATGTCACCCATGTAGTTATTAGTCTACTCATAAAGCTAGTGAAAAATGTGGTATACCATTATACGGTGAGACTTTAATTATCAGAACAGATAGGATTTTTAATAGTTGTGGAGGGGGAAGGAAAAAGAGTATGCAGCAACAACTCTTTCGTAAAGCTGCGATGTGCAATCGCATTTCCTGTGTTCATATTTGTCCGACAGTAGTTGGCTCTCTCGCTGCCGTACTTGAGGCATGAAGTGGCGGTGTGGGAGGGACTGGAGCTCATGTAACGTCGCATATTTGATGTAACGAACCTTAACTTAGGCTACCAGTGTCCCCTGTGAATTCAGTCAAGAATAAAACATGGGGTATTTATAATTCAATGAAAATATAAGCCAGCAACGTTGGGTAACAGCAATTTACAGTGGCATTTGTATCATGGAAGTGGCCAGTTGCTACCTCTTCATTAAAGATGTGACTTAATTTTATTATTATTATTATTATTATTATTTTTAACCTGATTGTCACTTCTTGGTAACGTGCCTGCACTATTTAGCCATCTTAGTCCAGGTGGACTCTTTGACTGGAGTTTTGCTTCACACTTGGCTGGTTGATCAGTCAGATGTTATTCTTGGAGTATTGGGTTACTTCGTCATATCTTCAAATATGACTTGGGAAAATTGGAACTGTTATAGCAATTTGGAAAATTTGATCAGTTAACTGGGGTGCATTACCCCGATTCAGTGTTTCTGTATCATTTTAATATTTAACGGCAAAACAACATTACTGCGAGCCAGAAATCAGTACTGACAGGTGCATCTAAATGTTTACTACAGCCGAGCAATGAATTATGTTGTAATATTAATATTTTAATAAAAAAAGAAACCAAAAAAAAAACCTCATATTTTATAGTGTTCAGTCAGAGTAACTTGAGTTGCAAACTGTGGCGAAAGGAAGCCGAGTTGTGGCTGGCAGTGTGTTGTAGCTAAGAAACTGTGCTTCTAACCAGATGGTTGCACATTCAATTCCCTGGCGGGGCACTTCCGTTGTACCCTTGAGCAAGGTACTTAACCTGAATATCTTTAGTGAATATCCAGGTGTATTATGGGAAAAAAGGCTGTAAAATGTAATGCAAAGTCACCCTGGGTGAGAGTGTCCGCAGAGCAAATAGATTACAGTGAAGTAGCAGACGGCAGCGTGACAGCATGTAGGCCTATGCTGTAGCGACGCTGTGAATCTTTATCACACGCTCGGTATGGAGCTTGGGTAGTGCATAGAGAGTCAGATTGGGAGGGGTGAACCTAGAAAACTCTGCCGTCTTACTCTCAGTGCTGTTCAATTTATTCCAGTGAGATGCAAGGTAATACTCCTTGCTCTTCTGGTATCATCAGATGACCATCAGCAAGGGATTGTATTTCCAGTATTTGTGTAATTTACAGATACTTAGATTACTGTTGTTGGGGGGGTAATTTCAGTTAAGGAGGGCAGATTGGGAGGGGGGCGGGGGTCGTTATGCAGCGTGTTACATGTGTGGCTAGGACATTCGCAGCCTTCCTATCAAGCTTCAAAAGGTTTGGTGCTGTGAGTGGCAGTTTTGTTATTGTCAGTAGCGTGCAAACGAACAGCGCAGTTTCAAATTAGTGACAAAACTAGAGTATCCACGTTCACTTGTGCTTGCTGTAGCCTGCACATGACTGGCAGTAATTACCAGCTGCGTGAAATGATTTGGATTTTTCACCGACTTCGGCCTCTCCTTCATCTACCCACGGTGTTCTTTGTCCTGGGCTTTGAAGGATTTGAAGCCGGCGTTGCAGTTTTCCTTCCTTACCTACTTTTTCCTCTAAAGCTGATTTTGCTTCATAAGGGCCGTTCCCTCATAAATAACAATTCTCACCTGCCTAACTTGAACATGGCTAATACTTTTTGAAAGTTTCGGAAACCATGTCTGTTGAACTATGCCTGTGGCCTGTGAACAGAAAAGGAGTCATATGGGTCCAGGGCTAATGGCTGCTGAAGATACACTCCCTCCTGGACCCCCACCTCTCAGTTACTGTCAATGTTCCAATGCCATTGGTTCTTAGCAGTGTGAATGTAAGGAGTTTGTTTTGTACCTGCTGGTTATATAAGGTGTGTTGTGCCATTGAAAGAAAGTCTGTAGATGACTAAAGGCTGAATAGAGCCGGCAACTGGAAATACCTGTCTGGGAGTGAGAGTGTCAACAGCCCCAGTGCCTTCCTCTGACACACACTGGAGGGCTGAGCTGGTTCAACAGAGGCACTGGCGTACCCTCGAGAGGGGCTCGCGACGGTCCCCCCCGAAAGACGAAACCCGGTCCCAGCCCCCGCCTGGACACCGCGCAGACGGGGCGAGCGCAGACGGGGAAAGTCAGTTTAATCGGCGCAGTAAATCCCGGGAGCTGGAGCACATCTGCTTTCCTGTATGAAGTCATTGTGTTTCCCCACACACCCGCCCCCTCTTCCTACATACCGATGTGCGCATGCATTGCAGGTACCGAGAGGTAGGCTTCAGAAACGACGGCCGCTGCGTGCGTTTAGCCACCTAAGTCACCTAATTGGTTAAAGGATTCGGTGAGCTGCATAAAGGCAGCGTTAAACACGGCTCGTCACCAGGTCGATCGCGTACGGGTCTATCAAAAGACACCGATGCAGTTGATGAGCTAAATTAAAGGGAATGTGCTAGAATGAAAACTGCTGTTACCGTAGCGACATGCTGGGTGTGGAGTAGATGAGGTCTTAGCTGAGGAAGTGGGAGGGGTCATTGAAGGGTCACCCGCTCTCGAAGGTGAGGCCTTAGGTTTTGGCGGTATGAGCGCAGTGGGAGGACCACGCCGATGACCTCCTGTTAGGGGGTAAAATGTCTCTAAAATGCACCTGTGCCAGGGATTAGCCCCCTCGTCGTTACCCCGTTCTGGCTCTCGGACAGCAGCAGTAGTGAGCGGAGACGTCCCACCACACACAAACACAGACGGGCCTCCCACCAGCACTGCTGTTGTAGGTGTACTGTTTGATTAGCTTCAAACCTGCAAGACCAGGGTTGGGAGGGAGGGAGAGAGGGCGAGCGAGAAAGGGAAAGGTTGAGAGAGAGAGAGGGAGGGAGAGCGAGAAAGGGAAAGGTTGAGAGAGAGAGAGGGAGGGAGAGCGAGAAAGGGAAAGGTTGAGAGAGAGAGAGAGGGAGGGAGAGCGAGAAAGGGAAAGGTAGAGAGAGAGGGAGAGGGAGAGAGCGAGAAAGGGAAAGGTTGAGAGGGAGAGCAATGCTCTCAGTACTGAGAGATAAGGGGGGGGGGGGGCAGGAAGGACTTGATTTATCACAGGGACCAGGTTTGGGGATAGGTTTAAAAACACATGCTGGAAATTTGTTCAAAAGGACGCACGTTTGATACACCCAGCCCTCGGCAGATGAAAGAACGGAGAAAGCGCTTTAAGAGGCATATTATTAAAGGGAAACCGGAGCATTGACGTAGGCTTTAGCCGGGCTTCTATAACAGGGAGCGCTGTAATGCCCACATGATGACAGTAAATAGGCTAAAGGCTGTGTTTACGCTGTGACGGCACGGGCGCTCGGCTCGCTGTAACCTCCACCAGCTGCAAACGCCTGTTCGTGCTCGTAAGGCATAAACCGAGCTGCGAGCTCCGAGCGCCTCGGTCTCGTTCGCCTGTTTTTTAAGCTTGCTTACAGTCGCAGGCTCCAGGCTCTCTCTGGTTCCCGTTAGCCCTGCCTCTCCGGACTTGGGTCCGAGTGCAGCACGTAGCGCGCGAGACTGCTGCGGTGTTCGCCGTTATCCGCGTACAGGAGAGCTCCATCTGTTCAGAATCTTGGGGACAGGAGTCGGGGCAGACCAGGCTGACCCCCACAACTCTATGATAAGAAATGGCCTGGGTTTCCATTTTATTCTTTTATGGTTTCCTCTTTTTGATTGTCTGAAGCAGAAGTAAATTAAGAGGACGAGAGGGAGTTCTTATTTTAAATTTAAGCGAGGTTCATAAACATTTTTTCCAAATTGATTGAAATCTCCGAAAAAAAAAGAAAAAAAAATCCTCACTCATTTTTGTTGCTGCAGCTTTGATTGCACTCATTAAAACTCTCATTGAATGTCTTATTTATGTTCGCATGATAAGGGGGAGACTTGGGAGTCCGTAATTCTTGCGCCTTTTAAGATCCTTCATAGTAATTACACAAATTGACTTATGTTGCACTTTCCACATTTACTAACATCAAAACTCCAATATAACATTTTTAAAATAAACAATATACTAAAATACTTGAATATTTAATGTATTTAATAGTTTGATTATTCAGTTTAAAAGAATGTAGGCTAATTAAACTTTTAAATGTAGTAAAATAAGTGAGTATTTCAACATAAATAAGGTTTAAAAAAAAGTGCTTGTTAATGACAGCGGACCTCAGTCATATAAGCTGCTTTTCCCCTTTCAAAGTGCATTGTTTCAGTGGACAGAATATGCAGTAATCAGCTCATGCTATTCAGCTATTCAGCTTTTCATTTCCAACGCTAGTTAAACCACTTCGCTCAATCAGTGTTAGGCAGTTCAATTAGTTTTTCCTCTGCCAGCTGTCACCAAACACAAAATAAATGAAAATTTTGCAAAACATGCTCTTCCGCAAAGTGATCAGGCACCAAAACAAAACGTTTTTAAAAAGAGTTATTTTTTTTATGCCTACGTGCTCACAAAGACTTTGAAGGATGAAAGAAAACAAACAGCTCGTTCCTTAACGCACACTACGAAGAGCACGGAGCACCATAAGCTCTGCATTTCTGTACGCTTTCATGAAATAAACAAGTGCTTGAGCTTATTATTCCGTTCTGCCGTAGTCCTTTGTATCGAGCCAGTTGCTTAGACAACAAGCTTGTTCACATTTTCCGAAGATAGTGGTAGTTTTATCTCCTGTGAATCCTTACTACGTCGAGTCTGTAGTCGGTGGCTTTTCATCTCTCAATTGCGGCGGCTTTTTAAATTGTACACCGTTTGATTGGTAGGTTTTTAGCAATTCCCACTTCCTAAAATATGTGTAGCTTTTTGACGAAAATGCACTTCTGTTCCACACAAGGGAATAACAATTCAGAAGAAGATGTATGTTTAGCACTGGGCTTGTATTACAGGCTAGTTGTTCTGTGGTGATATCAAAATTTGGACTGACAGTAGATACAAGTAACCTTGTTTTCAATCCAGAGAACCATCTGGAAGTTTAAAATTCGTCTCCGTTCCAATCCCCCAGTAGATGTCTCAATTTTTCTCTGCCAGCGCTTTTGTCCTCTTCGCGGGGAGAGTTTTTGCCGTAACTCAGTTCAGCTATGCTCGCAAAACTGGTGGGCTTTGCCGTTCACTAATATAATTCTCTGAATATCCTTCAACCAATTACAGATTTGTTCTCCTGGTTTTTCGGCTGCGCCATGGCCTCCAAATCTAAGTTAGCCTACTTTTGCATTGTTTTAGGTGGCTGGCTCTGATTTTTGCCATCCTGTTGCCTTATTAAAATCGCAGAGGCTAATGAGAAGTCACATTTTGGGGGTCGGTGGTCCACCGGTTACTCCACGGCGGAAGGGCCGAAAGTTTTCCCACTGCGACAGTGATTGGCATTCAGATCTTTAGGGCAGGCAATGTTGAGTGAATCACCTGAAATTGCCGAGACGGGGAGACGGGGAGACGGGGTACGGTAACGGCGAAGGTGGCGCAGGAGGCGCAGGAGGCGCAGGAGAAGTCAGCGGCTCTACGGGAGCACAGCGTTTCTCACCCTGAGTAAATAACCCCCTGCTGGGTAGTCCGGTTATAGTTATTCATTTCCCCCGCTGCTCGAGGACATCTCAAGCAGAGAGGCCAAGAGGTGAAAGGGTGAACACACAAGGAGCCGAAAATGTAGCTGCTGTATCACTGTCTTTAAAGGCCTTTCTCATTGGTCGAATTTATCGCTTCATCTTAAAAGGCCTGTTCTCATTGGTCAAATTTATAATGTATAGCCAAGGTGATTGACATGCCTTCTGATTTGTAAATAATTTTTTTCCATTTTGGTCTGCCCAAATTTTCCGCAGCATGGACAACACACCGTCATAATGTCCTCAAACCAAGCAAGGCACCCTACAAAACTTCATTCGTAAACCACCGGGTTCTGGATGCCATTTCTGTAAACTCGGTCCTCCTTGGTTTAAGCTTGGTATGCGCAGGCATTCTGACCGTTCCTCGTCGCGCGCTTGCCAGAGGAGCCCCAGCAGTTTGAAATTGGCACGCTGCTGTTAGCTGCCAGCGCTCGCCTCGCTAATGCATAGCAATTAGCCCCAGCGCGATCAGAGGGTATCGGTCTTTATGCTTCCTGCAAGCCCCGCCTCCAAATGGAAGACTCGTCACCCTTCAGAGACGGGGCTGTTATTATTTATTTGCTTGCACAGACACCTCTAAGCAGGGCGACTCGCGTGGCGTATGCCTTTACATGTTGTCCATATATCTAGCTGGATATTTTCCCAAAGTGGTTCAGGTCAAGTACTTATTTTAAAAGGGGCGAAATGGAAGAGTGACCCTGGAGTTAAAACTGCCATCTCGCAGCCCCGAGGCCCGCTCCACTGAACACTTTCGCTTTACTAATTCATGCCGTTTTCTAAGTGGTGTCGTTCCGTCTGCGAATCCTTCACCTTGGCAGCTGCTGGTTTTGAGTTTTTCTCTTAAATACCGACATGCTTCCCAATTCATCGCCTCTCAGTACATTTTCCTTCATGAACGGTTACTTATGAACATGATTGCTTTTAGCATTGATTGCTCATTTAAAAATAAATAAATAAAAGAAATACTTTTTGCAGAGGTCAGAGGCATTGAAAGTAAAAATAAAGAAAAGAATAAATTGACAAGTCTAGGCACGTTTTATTTGGATTAATGTGGGATGAGGTCTTGTGCTTTCAGAGCCCTGTTGTGTAATGCACTGTACAGTCAGTGAGCTATCTCTGCCGCGATGGTGCTTTCCCAGGTAGATGCGGAGGCTGATTGTCTGGGCGGAGAGAGAATGGCTCCTGTGGGACGGCCCTAATCCAGGTGCACGTGTCCTACATTGAGCCCCAACACCTGTCACCTGCGTCTACTCTAAGTCTGAAAAGCTGCGGGCGCTGTTGCATAGCGCGCTGCGGTTTTCCCCCTTCGTTTGATAACAACTCGCGGAAAAGCAGGCCCAACCCGCCAGCCAATGCAGGCCCAACCTGCCAGCCAATGGCAGCTTCTTTCCTTTTCATCTGGCTTCTTTTGTTCCTTGTCCATCTCCGCCTGAGTTTTAATAAAAAAAGAAGGTAAAAAAAAAAGAGAATAAAATGTTAATGCATCGGGTCTAATGACTATTGAATGTGCTATCTGCCTTATCGTGGGCTCATCCAGCCCGGGCCGTTTTTAGAGGGCCATTACCAATTAGGGTGCGGGATGGAACAATGGCCGTCCTCCGCGACTGACGGCTCTGGGCATTGTCAGGCCCGTGGTGTCGTGGCGGCACCCCCCCCGGCACGCCCGGCTCCAGGTGGGGGCAGAAGAGCCCTCGAGGAAGCCCGCCGGGTGAACGTGGCACTCAAACCCCCCTCACACACGCCGTACAGTGCCCCCCTGGTCGGTACGCCGCCCCGTATCATTTCTGAATGGCCGAAGGGCCTCATCAAGTTTTCGGAGCTAATAAATGAACCCTCCTCAGGGCAGAGCACCTGAACGCGTTCTAATGAAGCAGCCAGCCGTCCCACGCCGCGCTCTTATCAAACCCTTTTGTGTGAAGGAGTCCTTGTAGAGGAGAATCGGGGCGCGGCACATGTCCGCCACTCGGGACTATGAGTGCGCCCCTTTCATCCAGTCGGCGCTCGCTCTCCGGACACCAGCTTGCGTTTCGGCGCTTTCGGGGGTTCGGCGACGGCTCCATCTGCGTGCCGACGCGAGCCAACATAAAAGGGAAAAGAAAACCGACACGTCCGTCCCGGGACTTGAATTGAACTTGGGGAGTATATTTTGTCCGCAGTTGATAAAAGGCTTGGGTGGAAGTTTGGGGCCGAGTGCGCAGGTGGAGCTGGGCCTCTCGCAGGTGCAGAGCATGGGCCCTTTCAGTTTCCTGCATCCCCCACAGTGCTTTGCACAGAGCCGAAATGGCACCCACGCCGTTCCTGTCAGAGTAACAGTTGCCTGTGGAATCCCTTCCCCTGGGGGAGAAATGTGAGCCACACGGCCAGTGCACGGTGACTGCTCTGAAGGTCCACAGATCTAGAGAGAGGGGGAGAGAGGGAGTGAGAGATAGAAGAGTGAGAAGGGGGTAAATGAGCGAGAGGGATAGGGGGGCTGAGTTGGAGCGTGAGACTTCTTGAACAAAACAAAACGTGTTCGCCTCGAGGCGGAGAGAGACCGAGTGGGGGCTGGGGGGGGGACTAGAAGAGGACAAGAAAGGAAGAGAGGCAGGACTGGAGGGAGAGTGGGTGAGCGGGAGAGTGGGGAGAGTGGCCGTGACAGTTGTTGGCATCCCTTCCCGGCGGGCGTGTTCATGTGCTCGAGCGCTCGGAGACGAGCTGAACCCAGCGAGGCTGCAGAGCCAAACCCAGCTGCCGCCGCCCTGCTCTTCAACCCTCTTCTCTCAGTGCTGCAAACACTCCCTCCTTCTCTCCTTCCCTCTTCTGTCCTTCCTTCCTTCCTTCCCACGTCTCTCCTTCCCTCTACCCTTTTACCCCTCTTTCTGTTGACTTTGGAACAAGAAGCACATTCAGGAAGCCGCCCTGTTTATTTCCTCACACACACTTTCTCTCTCACACTCTTTCTCTCTCTCACACTCTCTCTCACACTTTCTCTCTCACACTCTTTCTCTTACACACTGTTTTCGCTCTCTGTCTCTCTCTGTCTCGCTCTCGTTCTCTCTGTCTCTCTCTGTCTGTTTTCTGTTCTTTGTCTCGCTCTCTTTGCTCTGTTGCAGTTGTGTGGAGGCTCCTGACAGGGTGCTGGGGCTCTCTCTGTTTGTATGCGTTTCTCTCTCTGTTCCCCATGAGTCCAGGCCTCTCAATGGTGCTCAGATAAACACCTCTTTATTCTGTGCACTCATGAACCCTGGCCAGGGCTCCGGTGCTGTGCTGACCAGCGCCTCATCGCCTCATTCTTTGGTCTACTCCAACTCTACTTCTACTCGTGTGGTGACGTGAGGTTGTGGTGACGTCGAGAGTTTAATGGTGGCATTGTGGGTAAGAACCGTAACCATTTGGCCGGAAGGCTACAGGTTTGAATTCCTTTGTACCTTAAGCATTGTCCTTATCACCCATCTGCTTAACAGAAGTAATCCCCATAAAGACAGTGTTTTTGCACGCGTATGAACGTAAAGTTTAATCTCCAGGCCCGTTCGACTCTAACGTGAAACACAACAAATACTCCTGAGTCTGTCCAACTGACACCGCCTGCCACTCCTATTACAGTGCCTTTGCAGTTCTGCCCGGTGACATGTGGGGGTCATGTGCTCCCTCACAGCCAATGGGACCTGCCGGGGGCCTGTAAATACTCAAAACAGGAAGGACCGACGAGTGTGTGTGTGCAGATTAACCGCCCGCAGTCTGCTTTGCTCAGTTAAGAGGATAAGAAGGAGGATGTTTCTCTGTCCTCCCACTCTCTCTCCTCCTCCACTCACTTCCTCTAAAACCACTTCCTGTCCCACTCCTCCCTCAAAAGCACAGGCTTACATTGAGCAGGGTTGACTGATAGTGTGGGGGGGGGGGGAATCTGTGGGGATTCATGAAAAATGTCCAGGAAAGCAGGTTTCGTTGTTGTTCGGAATCATTGGTAGAATGAGGGATTTAACAAGGTGGTGTTGGGGAAATAGGCTTACATTTGTGTAGGAGTGACTCAAAGATGGGAGGAGGGGGTACGTTTTGTGGGATTTTGCTTGTATCTGGCCACCCGTATGATGAGGGCCACAGTGCTGGTGTGTAGATTAGACTGCAGGCTACAGAGGCTGGAGTGGACATGACAGGGTGAGGTGAATGACCCCCAGTTTCCCCCTCCCGTTCGGCTGTTTATCCTTCCTTCTCCTCTCTTTCATCTCCTTCTCTTTCTGGCACCTTCCTTTTTCTTGTTGGGCTGTCGCGCTGATGGCGAAACCTACTCCGGCCTCGTTCTCACGTTTCCCACTACACAGAGGATGTGATCAGGCCCCCCCGCTAATAAGGCCCAGGGAAATCCAGAATTGACAGAGAAGGGGAGGGGACGGCATTTTTTTTTGTTTTTGGAGGACGCAGTGTTTTTTTGTTCCTTTTGGCCTCGCCTTGTTTCCTGTTCTCCACGGGTTCGCGCACCGGCACGGGTTTCCTGGGGTTCCGGCATGGGACTACTGGGTGAACTGCACCCCTTTCTCCAGGGTAGGAAGGGAGCATCTTTTCAGGGGTCAGGGCACTTTCTTTGTGCCAGGGGTCACTCATACCTTCCCTGAGGTGACAAGGGCCGTTTTTTTGTCCCAGAGGTCACCTTTGTAAGTAGCTAATTATAGTAATTGTTTTGTTTCCAGTGTATTGTATATTGTAAAGTGTTGTTATTTTAGATGGGATGGTCAGTGTAAATTTTTACTTACTCCATCCTGTGGAGGGGATGAGCTCCCTCTCCCTCTGAGCCTCTCTCCGTCCCTAAACTAGCCGCTACGCTGCGCTGCTACAGGACGAACCCGCAGGATGCCGCCGGTTGATGGGTAAACGGTCCGCGCCTGCGGCGCATCACCGGCAATAGGTTTGACGCCCGTTGGCAGAACTGGTCCAGCCATAGGAAGGGAGATGGGGTCTGGAATCGAGAGGAGAGGATGGGAGGAATGAGGAGAGGGGGAGGGAGGAGAGGGTGGGGAGAGAGGGAGGAGAGTGAGGGAAGGGAGAATGAGCAGAGGAGGAAGGGGAGAGATGGGGGAGAGAGAGAGTCAGAGAGGGAGGGGGGGAGGGGTGCAGGGAAATGGGGGGAAGGGGGCTACTGAAAGTGGCTCATGCGATTGCAAAAGGAGGAGGGGTCTGAATGAACCCCTCCCCCTGGAAGCGTCCCCCCCCCACCCCAAAGAACCCCCTAGCCCCGTCCCCCCCCATCCCCACCTCTCCCCTCCTCACCACTCCCCAACGACCACCCACGCACTCACACTCCACTCCAGTACACACACCAACTACAGTACACTTACACTGCAACTACACTCACCTCCAGTGCACACACTAGTACTACAGTACACTACACTAGTACACACACTGTGCTACACTACACCAACACTCTGCTACACACTACTACACTACAACACACTACACAGTACACTACAGTACACTACCTACACTACTACTTACAGTACCTCCGCACTACACACTTACACACACAGTACCTCAGTACTACAGGGTACTACACCACACCACACACAACACACCACCTCACAGCAGTACTACACCACACTACACTCACCTACTGCACACTCCTTCCCACACTACACCACACTCTACTGCCTCCAGTACACACCTAGTGCGCACTCTACCTCCACACCTACACTATGCCTACTCTAGTGCACACACTGTGCTACTACACTACTACACTACACCACACCACACCACACCACTAGCACACACTAGCCAGTACACACTACACTCCAGTACAGTACAGCACTCTACACTAGTGCAGTACACTTCACCACTACACACACTCACTAACACAGCCAGCACACTACACTCTTACACCAGTCCACACACACTTACCTCAGTCACACTACACACCACACACACTACCTACACACACACCTGCACTACACTACAGTAGCACACACACACACACACTTACAGCACACTACACTAGTGCAGCAGTACCCCTCCAGTAGTACTACTCCACCACACCTACACACAGTACACACTACAACTCTGCACCACTCTACACTACAACACCACACTCACAGTGTACCACACTGCCAGTACTACACACTACACTACATACACACACTACTACAGTATACAGTAACTTACACTACAGCACACACTTACACTAGTGCACACTACACAGTACCTACAGTACAGTACACACCATACACACTACACTACTGCCTACAGTACCAGCAGTACAGTAACTAGCCACACACCACACCACCACACCACACCACACTACAGTACACTACAGTACCTCAGCAGCACACTACACACACTACAACACTGCCTCACTCTGCCTACTCACACTACAAGTACTACACCACTACACCACAACACACTACAACACTGCACACAGTGCCACTCCTTAGTACCATACTACACTACACTACACACCACTACACTACAACACCATGCTCCAGTACAGTACCTCAGTACTACACCACAGCACACTACACTAGTGCACACTCTGCCTCCAGTACAGTACCTCAGTACTACACCACAGCACACTACACTAGTGCACACTCTGCCTCCAGTACAGTACCTCTGTACTACAGCACACTACACTAGTGCACACTCTGCCTCCAGCACAGTGCCTCAGTACTACACTACAGCACAGCACACTACACTAGTGCAGTTTGTTTGCTTCAAGCACAGTACTTCTACATTTCAGCTCGAAATACTTTGTCGTTTAGCCTGTATCCCGACCCAAATAAACTACTGACCTGAAACATGACATAACCGAGGTGCTGAGTTGTGAGCTGTGTAAAGATGTGCATGATGATGATGATGATGATGATGGTGGTGGTGGTGGTGGTGGTGGTGGTGGTGGTGGTGGTGAAGTGGAGGGTTTGACTGGCCCATGTGGAGGCTATGCTGGCTTCCTCTCTTCCTGGTGAAGTGCAGGGTAGAGGTGTGTAGAGCCGGCCTCGGGGCCATGCAGCGGGAGATCTTTCGCGCTGTTTTATGTTTGATCAGCGGGACCCAGAGAGGCTACGCTCCGCTTGCTGTAGAACGTTCCTGACCATCGCTCGCTGCGCTGGGGCCTGGGGGAGCTGCTGGATTCGATTTTGGTGTCAGTTGACTCGGGTAAATAAAAGCGATGGGCAGAGGGGGAGAGAGAAGGGAGTAGGGGAGTGAGGAAAGCGCAGTCCCACTGTTTGTGCGTCTGTTTCTCTGCCACCTCCGTTCTACGGGCCTTTGAAGGGGCTGTGGGAGAACTGGACAGATATGAGAGCCCTTGCTTAAATGAGACCCAACACCAGAGGCATTCAAAGGTGATTTGTCACCCCCTACCTCCCCTGCCTGGGGCCCCTCTGTCTCCACTTCCCTCCCTCTTTCTGTCTGTAGTCTTAAGACAGGCCTGGCATTTGGTGTGTGTGTGTGTGTGTGTGTGTGTGTGTGTGTGTGTGGTGTCTTTGTTGTGTGTGTGGTTTCTATTCTTCTTCATGCATTTGTGTGTCTTTGTGCTATTAGATTTAGAGCAGGTTTCTGTGTGTGTCTGTGGGTGTGTTTGTTTATGGGTGTGTGTGTGTGCGCTGTACGCCATGTCCTGTGATAAGGTATGTTGGCTGTAGCTTTGGGCGGCTGTGTTTGTTTTCCCCGTGTAGAATGCCAAAGCACACGTGCATTCTCTGTGAACCAAGCGGGTGTGCCTTCACCTTGTGCCCAGGATCTCCGATTGGGAGCCCAGTGCTGGGGTTCAGCGAGGCCCCCCCCAGCACTTCCCCTCCCATGTTCCAGCACCTCCCCCTAAACCCTGAGTGCAACAGTCACTCCATCTCGCGCCATAATTAGGAGAAGAAGTATCGATTAGGTATTTGATCTGTTTAGTCTTTTTCTAGCCTTTTCTGTTCATTCTGGCAACCCAATACACCCGTTTACAGCAGACATAACTGGCAGTAATGGACACGCATACAGGCCTCAGCACCCGGTTTGTACATGCTTCTGCTGTTTAGTGCATTAGTAGAGAAGGTGTCGAATTTGTCCCCTCTGCTCAGCGCGTTTGTCACAGTGCTTCTGTGTGCGGTTGGAACTGAGTCATCCAAATCTGGCAACCCTTGGAGTTGGATAACTGAGAGAACAGAACTCCATGTGGGAACCCCCCCTCCCCCGTCGGGCTGGGCTCTCACCGCTTCATGTTAACCGGGAGGAAAGGATGGAAATGGGGAGTGTAACCTTGCGATTTGGCCAGTTGGGCGCGAGACGTCCATCTGTGTCTCCACTTCCTGATCGATACGGCACCCCGCACGTCCCGCTCGGCCTCGGGAGAATAGGAAGTGACTCAGGTCGCCGTTGACGGGGCCCCTCTCCCGCGGAGCTGTCGCTCGCTCCGCCTTTGAGCCTCCAGTCACTGTGGCTCACACAGGTTGCCGAGTGGCAGACGGAGGGGGAATTAAAAAGCCCCTTTTATTCCTGACAGTCAGAAACAGGGGGAAAAAAAAAAAAAGCTAAAGCGACAGCATGAGTGACGGGCTCGTCGGGCGTTTTTTCACCGGGTTTCATCATCGCGGGGGAGGCCGGAGCGGAGCGCCCTTGAAGTGGCATTTCGGGATGGCGGCTTTGTCAAAAACACACCCAGAAAAGATGAAGACTAAAACGGCAAACGCGACAGCAGCCGCGGCAACAACAACAACAGCAACAGCAACAATGTCATCATCGTCAACAGAGGCCTTAATCCAGGATTACTGTGTTTACGTTCTTCATCCGTGACCCTCACAGAAAAATGCATTGATGTTAAAGGTTATTGTTTTTGTTGTAGTTCTTTGGTGTTTTTCTGAGGTAGATTATTTGGCCTACCCTTTAATCCAGTCCGAGTGCCCTCCCACCCCCAAAGGGCTTTTTGGCTAAAGAAGTTCTAATAGTCGCTGGCCGGCTAAGTACTATGCAGACTTGAGCTCATCCACACCGTATGTATCCATAGCCCTCTCTCTACTGCCTGTGTTACTGGTAGCATCAGGGGCGACGATTTCTGTTGGTAGTTTCTATTCTAATTATAACTGCGTGTGCGAAAGTGGTATTTCTGAAGGTTCAGGCAGAACTGGAGATAATGTAAGTCTATAAGAGGCTACTAGGCTGGCGAGTGTTTTCTGGACTCCGTACCGGTGGGATTTACACTAGCGGTCCTCACAGTGCCTGCTGCGCAGGAAGCGGCGGGGTTGTGGAAGGAGGCGCGGGACGTTGTGTGTAAGCTCTGTGCCTAACGGAAGATCAGCGGCTGTAGAACTAATGGTGCTTGTGCCACACTGGGAAACAACCACTGTTCTGGAACATTCACGGTCCACATGACATGGTGTCCATGTCCCTGCCGTTGACTGTGTAGAGATGAACGGTGCTGGTGGGTAAATGTGTGTGTGTGTGTGTGTGTGTGAGAGAGGCGGAGCTGAGAGGACAGGGCGGTGCAGGGTGTTCTGTTCCAGGCCGGTAACTGAAGAGTGTTCAGGCTGTAAGGCCCCTCTCCCTGGGGGAGGAGCTTTGAAAGCACACCCTGTACCCCGGCTGTGTGGGGTTCAGCACATGCACTTCACACTAAAAAAGCACAGGACAGCCTCACTCAGGCCAAAGAACAGAAGGTTTCTACTGTGATTAATGCCTTCTTTCTTATGTGTGTGTGTGTGTGTGTTGTGTGGTGTGTGTGTGTGTGTGTGTGCATGGGCCAGCATGCATTGGTGGGTGTGAATGCGAGCGTATGTCCAGATGGTGCGTGTACATTTACGGCGTGTGCATACACATGTGCATGTGTGGGTGTACAGGTTAGTGTGAATGTTAGCAGTTGGCACACGCATAGGATTGGGGTTAGTGGTGTGTAGAAAGTGCACCACAGGCCTCGAAGAATCGTCTGAGAATGTTATTCTAATATCATTAGGGCAGAAACACACGCGTCCGCCCACGCGCATTCCACAGCACGTTTAATGAGAGACCGTCCACCACGCTAAGGGGGTTTATTACAGAACTGTTTATTCTGTTATTAGCAAAATCGATAGACGTCTTGGCTCAAGCCGGTAATTAATCTGTTTGATGAATTTGTCCATTCAGGCTGTGCAGTCTGAAAAAACATAACTGGTTATACTGGGTACGTCTTGTGATTATGAGTTTATTCAGCTCTGTTTATGCATAAAAGATAAAAGTACTGTTCCTTTACCACTTAAGTTGTAAGATCATAACAGACCTGGGGGGTATTTCACAAAGCAGGATTACTGAGTTAGCTGGATAACTGCACTGGATAACTGGATAACTGCACTGAGTAAAAATCCTGGTTTTTCTCAGTGCAGTTATCCAGCTAACTCACTAATCCTGCTTTGTGAAATACCCCCCTGGGTTCAAATAGTATTTGTTTTGGATTCAAATACTTTTCTGCATTTGACTAATCTTGCCTGGTGTATTGGAACAAATGAAATAATCCCAAAAGTGTAAACCCCGCCCATGTTCTCCTCCTAGCAGGCTCAAATGCTCCAGGCAAGATCAATAGAGCACAGAAAAAGTATTTTAATCCAAAACAAATATTATTTGAACCCAGGTCTGGATCACAAATGTGTGAGTAGAATGTTCTTAACTGAACATTCTAATGCTGACGTTACAATCACTACTGGTAATAGAAAGCTATGGAGTTAATAAATATGAAAAAGGGTTAAGAATGCTGCATGAGGTGACCTCCCTCTCTGTCTTTCTATAGGAGGAATCGGGGCCGCCTTCCACTGCCATCCAGACCACCCCTGTGGGGAGGAGAGTGATAAGGTGAGTCCTGTGCATCTTCCACTGTGCTGTACGAAGGTGAGCGTGTATAAGGAAGTGCACACTCCAGCAGATATAAGCTCTGCCTGTCCTCTCAAGGGAATGTGTACACTACAGTGGACATTATCTCTGCCCTACTGTGCTATTGTAATAAGGGAGAAGTGTACACTACAGTGGACATTATCTCTGCCCTAATGTAATAAGGGGGAAGTGTACACTACAATGGACATTATCTAAGCCCTACTGTGCTAATGTAATAAGGGGGAAGTGTACACTACAGTGGGCATTATCTCAGCCCCACTGTGCTAATGTAATAAGGGAGAAGTGTACACTACAGTGGACATTATCTCAGCCCTACTGTGCTATTGTAATAAGGGAGAAGTGTACACTACAGTGGACATTATCTCTGCCCTAATGTAATAAGGGGGAAGTGTACACTACAGTGGGCATTATCTCTGCCTTACTGTGCTAATGTAATAAGGGAGAAGTGTACACTACAGTGGGCATTCTCTGCCCTACTGTGCTAATGTAATAAGGGGGAAGTGTACACTACAGTGGACATTATCTCTGCCCTACTGTGCTAATGTAATAAGGGAGAAGTGTACACTACAGTGGACATTATCTCAGCCCTACTGTGCTAATGTAATAAGGGAGAAGTGTACACTACAGTGGACATTATCTCTGCCCTACTGTGCTAATGTAATAAGGGAGAAGTGTACACTACAGTGGACATTATCTCTGCCCTACTGTGCTAATGTAATAAGGGAGAAGTATACACTACAGTGGACATTATCTCAGCCCCACTGTGCTAGTGTAATAAGGGGGAAGTGTACACTACAGTGGGCATTATCTCAGCCCCTCTTGTGCTGAGGGTGTAGAGGAAGATGCATTTCAGTGATGGGCTGTTTGGAGTTGGAGTATTTCACATTTCAGTGTGGTGGACTGTATGCAGTTATTCTCGTGTTAGTAATTACTTGCTCTTGCATTGGCTGTTTAAGAGATTGGTAGTAAATGAGAATAATGGTCAAAATAAATCTGCTGTTCCAATAAACATTGATTTGATTGGTTGGTTGCTTAAAATGTGAGTAACCATGCAAATAGCCAACATTAAGTAACTTTAAAAAACAAGAGACCGCAAAAGGATTAATATTAAATACTTGTTTTTGGCCAGACACATCTGATATATATCAACTGTCACTGTAGCTATTTAACTGTCCTTAATCCTTCCATTGAATTGGTTTTTACCTCCAGTTTGACCAGTTAGCTCCCTGATAGGCTTGTATCTCATGTTTATAAGCAGCTATCTTAATGGTAAACCCCAAAGTTCTTATGCAGTATGTTGCAGTGTTTGCTGAGTGTGATTTGTTCAGGTTTTTTTTTTCTTCTTCATTGAAAGAACATTCATGCAAAGACATTATAAAAGCTACCAAAGAAACACCCTTGTGCCGTGTAATATGGATCCGTACAGTCCTCTCTCGCCCAGGGCTTGGCTCCTGAAACCGAATGCCTAATTACAATACATTTTATATTACTTTTGGGGAGCGGTATCGGTGTAATCGTACTGTGGGTTCATATTAGCAGTGTGAACTTTGTAAATATATTATAATATTTCTGAATACCGGCTGAATAGTTTATAAAGAATGAGCTTCTTAAGTGTTTGGTTCTCCCACCTTTAAAACAAAAGGCTGTAACCCAGACCAGAGGTCTCTCACACGACCTTGTTTACATTGTGGGAAGGGGGAGGGGTAGGCGTGTACTGCCGCCCGATTGGCTTGAACCAGGCCCAGGGGGGCGGGGACAGGGCACATTCTCCTAGATGCTGTTGCTGATTGAATTGCACTGAGGGGGAGGGAAGGAATGCGGGAGAGGGGGCGGGGTCACAGTTGACTTCACCTCCAGCTGTGGGGGTTAGTCAGTGTGAGTGGGAGGAGGGAGGAGAGAGGAGAAGAAAGGAGAGAGTGGGAGACTGAGGGAGAGAAAAAGTGGGAGAAGGGAGAGAGCGAGAAAAAGAGGGTGAGAAAGCGAGCGAGACGGGGACAGAGATCCAGAGAGAGATGGAGGCAGAGAAAACTGCTTTTGAAATTGAGGTGTGTGTGTGTGTGTGTGAGATGGAGAGAGGGCAGTTCCCAGGGGCAGAGTTTCTTCTTTATTTTGGTCTGTGCCCCAGCATGGTATTGGGAGTGAGGGTGAGGGGGGGGGCGAATCTGAGCCAGCGCACGGACAGCCCTTCACACGACCCGAATGCTCGCTGCTCGCGGCGACGGCAGAGCGCAGCCAAGCGCGCTCTATTGTGGGAGGTCCCGCGTGAGCCTGGGAGAAACTAAGACACACCGGCGTACCATTTTAAGCCCACCGCCCTGAGCATGCAGCGACAAGCAGAGGTGCTCCGAGAATGTGGCCCTGGTACGGTTACAGCTCACTGCAGCTCAGTCTGATTCTACACTTACACTTGATTCTACACCTACACTTAGGCTCTATACCTTACAGATGCATCATGGGTATTTATCTGGTGCCCCTGAGATATATGACGGCATGGCATTGTCTGAGGAAAACCTTACTGCCAAGAAATTTGTCTGTGTGTCTGTCTGTGTCTGTTTTGTGAAATAAAGGAAAAAGACTCCTTGCCTGCTACCAGTTAAAATTTTAAGACTAGTCTTTCAGTCGGCACTTCTGCTTGGCGTATACCACGGTTCACACATGGATTGAAATATGAGGTCATGTCTTGTGTCACCGCAAGGGAGAGTTTGAGCTTGGATGTGTAGCGCTTCCTGTGTGACTCAAAGTGTGTCAGTCAGATGAGAATTCTCCACTGCAGTACTTCCCGGAGTTTGGCAGCGCTGGTAATAATTAAAGTAGCACGTGTACCAAATGAGCGCGCTCAAGACTCAACACTGAGGCATTTTTCGTCTTTGAAATGCAAAGGCTTTAGTCCTTTAGTCATTCTTGTTTGATTAACAGTGGATTAAAAGCCCTGATGGAATGTAAGATAGCTAGTATTTGAATGAGTGGGGCCGATGACGTCCAGGCCCCATTCAAATTGGGCCCTATTTGCATTGGCATGACGAGATATTGTTCGGAGGCCACCACCTCTCCCTCAAACTCATCCGTCAATAAAAGCTTTTGTGTTGGGGATGCTATGGGACACGAGCACGCACGCACGCACGCACGCACGCGCAGACCCAATAAGGGATTGAAAAATGCAGATGTGATCTACATTATCCACTATTGTTGTGTACTAATTAATTTAGTAAAATTCCAGCACTGTGTTCTGGTGGCTTATGCCAGATATTGCACCAGGATGAACTGATCCAAAGGACATGCCAAACTGGAGCGATATGATGTGTGATCTGTTATTTTATGATGGCATTACTCTGTAATTATATTAGAACTAAATTGCATATATGGCGCTTTTTATTTAGTTGCGGTTCATGCCTGAATGTAGGCGCTGGAGGCCTGGAGGCTCTTCCCGTCGGCCCATGTTCTCCCCCAGCCTCCTGCACATCGCAAGTAGAGCGGTTACTGATCCAGGATCTGCCAACCCAACTCTAACCCTAACCGCACCAACCAGATAAACCTGATCCAGGATCTGCTTCCTAGGGAGAGAAGGAGAGAGTGAGAGAGAGACGGATTGATGGAGGGAGGGAGGGCGAGCAGGAGGGAGAGAGTGAGAGAGAATATTCTGAACTTACTCGACCTCACTTTTGTAATTTCCCAGCAAAACTACAGCTGTCCCACATGTCTTTCTGTTTTCTATTTTTTGTCCGATAGACCCTCCCAACTTCCCTCTCTTGCTCTCTCTCTCTCTCAGGGGCGGTCCTGTCTGTGTGCTTTTAGGATTTTCTGGGTTGGGTGGGGATGGGGGGCGACGGGGGGGACGACGACAATGGCCATCACCGCTGGTGAAACCAGTTTAGAATGGCCAAAAGGAAACCTCCGTGTCACTGGGCTGCTCCCATTTGTACCCCTGACCACTTGTGGAGAGGCAGAACTGGACTGTCCGTTTGTGCCCCTGACCACTTGTGGAGAGGCAGAACTGGACTGTCCGTTTGTGCCCCTGACCACTTGTGGAGAGGCAGAACTGGACTGTCCGTTTGTGCCCCTGACCACTTGTGGAGAGGCAGAACTGGACTGTCCGTTTGTGCCCCTGACCACTTGTAGAGAGACAGAACTGGACTGTCCGTTTGTGCCCCTGACCACTTGTAGAGAGGCAGAACTGGACGGTCTGTTTGTGCCCCTGACCACTTGTCGAGAGGCAGAACTGGACTGTCCGTTTGTGCCCCTGACCACTTGTGGAGAGGCAGAACTGGACGGTCTGTTTGTGCCCCTGACCACTTGTCGAGAGGCAGAACTGGACGGTCTGTTTGTGCCCCTGACCACTTGTAGAGAGGCAGAACTGGACTGTCCGTTTGTGCCCCTGACCACTTGTGGAGAGGCAGAACTGGACGGTCTGTTTGTGCCTTTACGCTCCCTCTCCACAGACACTGGGGGAAAACGGTTATACGACACTTGTTTTCGCCGTCGAGTCAATGTCTCTTTTTAGGTTGGATTGTGATGCTTATCTATGCATTTTGTAAGCGCATTAGTTAATGGGAATTTAAACCGCCACGATTAAAAATAGTCACTTGCCCACCTGCAGCAAGGAACATAAATATTAGTGCGAGACTGGGATTCTGAATCGGAGGCTTTGTCATTGGCTAGCCCGAGTTCATTCTGTTCTGCCATTTGTCCATGTCATGCATGTACACAGCAATATTTCCTGCTGCCATTGATACCATGTGGAAAACTACGTCTCCCTTTTCCCCCAGATTTATGTGGGTTAAATTGCCTGTGGTTGTACCTGTACCCATTTCATACTGAGCTAGCTGGATTAAAATTACTTTAAAAATGTTTTATTTATTTTTTATACACATTTAAAGCGTTTCCTTGAACCATTTCCTCTTGATATAACGTATGTCATTTTTGAACACTTGAGCAGCCCACTTTACAGCCACAGGGCTGATTGGTTAAAATATAAATGCCATGGTAACTATGCAATGAGCCTAGTCTCCAAATTAACATCAAATACTCCTGCTGTAGGCAGCGTGAGAACATGCTCTTAATATAACATTGGTTTCCTTTGGTTTTTTTATGTATGACGTTGACAACGGATTTTGATGCCACGCTCACACAGTGTTGATTTTGATGTCACGCTCACACGGTGTTGATTTTGATGGCAGCTAGGCTGGGTGTGAGTGGGGTGATGCTCTGTGTTCATAGGAGTTCATAGGTGTTCTCAGGGGAACAGGTGAACAGGCGTGTTGAGTCTTCTGAGGCTCACCTGACCGTCCCGTGGGGTCCCGTGGAGTCCTGTGGCGGCCCGGGGTCTGTCGTGGCCTCTGTGTACCCCTCTGCTTGAACTGTAATCCCACAGGAGAGGGCCACAGCCAGTGTTTGGATTAGGAATCCAATCAACAGGGCAGTGTTTTCCTCATAATCTTCCACTAATTTAAAGGTGATTTACGATTGGTGGGAAGGTGTGTGGCAGCTCTCTGTTCACAGTGGCTTGTGCGAGTGCCTGTGTCAATGAAGCACAGGCATAAAACATGTGACTGGTTTAAGGTGTGTGTGTGTGTGTCTCTGTCTCTGTCTGCATGTTTGTGTGTATTAAAGCTGTGCTCTGAGAAGACTGATTGAATGAGTGCATGTCCCTGTTTGTGCATGACAGTGTGTGTGTCTGCCTGCCTGCCTGTGTGTGTGTGTGTGTGTGTTAAAGATTGAATGAGTGCGTGTCCCTGGTTTTGCATGACTGTGTGTGTGTGTGTCTGCCTGCCTGCCTCTGTGTCTGTGTTAAAGCTGTGCTCTGTGAGACTGATTGAATGAGTGCGTGTCCCTGGTTGTGCATGACTAAGTGCCTGTGTGTGTGTATTGTCTGAGTGTCTCTCCGCCTGTTCCTCCAGTAGCACGCAGGCTGTGTGCGTGTGTTCATATTGAGTAAGAGTGTGTGTGTGTGTGTGTACCAGTGAGTAAGACAGTGAGTCATGAGTTTGTGGTTTCTATCCCTCTGTATTGTTGAGTAGGTCTGACTCTCTCTCAGCTGAGGTGACACACACACACACACACACACACACACACACACAACCCGGCAACGGTGACATTTTCTCGTTTCTCATTTCGTTTCCAAGATATAGCCTAAATAAGAGCGCATATGTATTTACCTAGTGCATTTCACATAGTATGGATTTATCTGGTCGATCTTTTCAAACATAATTCACTTAAAACACACTTTGAAATCTACTTGGCTTAATGCATTTCAGACGGTATGGATTATGTTGTTAATCTCTGACAATGAAAGTTATCCATTATCATTTTACACTTCACACCCTTGTCTTTTCACAAATATTGACAGCTTACTGTACGGACTACTTGACATTGAAAATATCGGGAGTGTGTTGGGCTCATGGGAACGGAGACGGTGAAGAGAATACAGAATTCCCATTTCTCCGAAACCTTTTTATCCCCCTTTCCTGACCATCTTCCATGTTGATGTGGATAATCACTTTACATGTATTTCACCTAATTAATCATTGAACAGTGCTTCACGTTTACTTTATATGACACTATGTCCCCTACACTGAATTACAAGGCTCGGAAAAGTGCTTCATTGTTTGAAAAGGGTTTTAAACGACCGGTTTTGTTTTAACTCAGGAATTCCAATCGCAAACCTCAACTGTGCTATTTTGTCATCGATTCTGAGATCACTATAAATTCGGGCCCCTGTAGGCTACTTGCTCTACCCCGCCCCCACCCGGGCCTATTTTGCTTGTTGACAGAACACACTGACCCCTAGTGGAGAATCTTGGTAAGTCACGTTAGGGCTTTCTGTTTCAAGTAGGGACCTGTGGAAATGAAAATGTAACATTAATTTGAAACATTCATTAAATATGTTACCGAAAACAGTGAAATTATTTAGCAATCGTCCTATGGGCTGTGTGAAATCCTTTTGGTACCCAACCCTGTTCCTGGAGATCTACCGTTCTGTAGGTTTTCACTCCAACCCTAACAAAGCACACTTCATTCAACAACCAGGGCTGCGTTCGGATCCAAAATTTATCCTTTTCCTGTCGTTCCCTTCCCTTGCTTCAAGGGGGGAATCCCCGAAATGCCAGGATGAAATATGGCAGCCACACCAAGTGTGATTCGGATCCAATTTAAGAAAGGTGAGGGAGTAATTGCATTCCCTCGTTTATCCTCCCTTCCACCAAGGGTATAAAATGCAAGCTTCCAGAAAGAAGGAAATCCCACAATTCAATGCTCCACATGGAAAAAGTGGGCGGTCACTATGTGGCGGTCACGTTTCAACTCTGGTGTTGCACTTCCGAAATGTTGCGAGGGCGGTTCAGTTCCGTTTTTATTTGTTTCTCGTGCAGAGCACCTGTTAAGTTTGTTTGCTGCACGTAGGAAATTGCGTCACAAGATTGCTTCCTCAAGGGAGGGCTGCAAGGGAAGGGAGCGTGTTAAATTGGATTCGAATGTAGCCTACATATCTTGTTGAGCTGCTAATTAGTAGAATCGGGTGTGCCTGATTAGGGTGGAATTGGAAACGCTAGAGGATGGAAGATCTCCAGGAATGGGGCTGGGGACCTCTGCTTTATATGGAGTGTAAAACCAGGTCAAAGGACTGTGAGCAGCGTTCAAATCGGAGCCCCTTTCTCTGCTGATATCCACTGCACACTCCAGCTGCCAGTCTGGCCATTTTGTGAGTCAAGGATACTACATTATTGTTTGTTTGTTTGTTTTGGTAGAGTTGGATTAGCATTTTTAAACTTTTTTTTTGTTGTTGCTATTTTACACCTGATCAATGTTTTATACTTATCAGTGTTTAGCAAATCAATTTTACACGATTTTAAAATCATGTTCAACAACTTTTATCTTTGGGGTAGGCCTTTGGATTCAATGACACTGGATTCAATCATTGAAATGAAAAATAAAAAAACATTATTAGTAAGATTGCATCAGTTTTACAAAATTACTGTCCGACCGACCCAGCTTAGTCAGACAGTAGCTAACTGTATTAGTTTCAGAATGTACTTGAGTAGAAGCTTTGTACCAGGACCTACAGTATTTGTGTGAATATCCAAGCAGGGGCCTGGAATTATGAGCAATGGCAGAAGTATGATGGAAGGATCCGGATGTTTGGCGTGACAAAGAATCACTTTCTCTGGTCCGTCGTCACTGGAGAGGAGGGAACTTTATAAAAAAAATAATAATAAAAAAAAATAAAAATAAAAACTTTTTAAAATATCAATTCAATAAATGTGTTTTTGGTGTTCTGAACACTGTGCCAGACCCCCGTGGAGGTCGGTCAGTTTTATGAAGTCGTTGGTAGCATCCATCGCGCGTGTCAGACGGCGCTCGAGATTTCTCTCTGAGGGGTGTGAAGGAGGTGGGATCTGCCGTGGCTGAGGAGGTGGGCTGTTACCGCGTAATGGGGGAGAGGAGGCTGAGGGGTACAGCCGCTCGGCGTGGCGGTGTTCTGTGTCATCGCCAGCTTGTGTGCACATGGAAATCACACTCGCTCAGAGCGTTTGCGCAGCGCACGCACGTTAAAGCTTTTTTAGTCAGGGAGGAAAGACGGGACTGCTGTGAACAGGACCAAATATTGATTATGGTCACATCACCACCCTCTGTATGCAGTCTCTGTATGGGATTGTATGGTACAGTGATTATAGACGTCACTGTGTAAAGACAACTTTGCCGTGTTGTGGCGTTTTTTAAATTTACAGCTCTAATTATTGGTTTCTTTGGTTAAATTTGCTCTTATTTATTATAAATGGACCTTCTGTGCCTTGCTGGTGATATTGCACTTGTTTATTCCGCAGAGAAACACTGATGTCCACTTTTCTAATTCAGTCTGGATAACAGTGTCTGCTAACTGATTCTAATGTGATGTAATGTGGCAAATGGTAACAAACAGGAAGTAATAATAAGCTGTTGGAACAAAAGGTTCTCATAAATGATCTCTTTCCCTCTTTCTCTCCTTTTCCTCCTCCTTCCTCTTCCCCCTCCCCCTCTCCTCCCTCCCTCCCTCTCTCCCTCTCCTCCCCACAGAGTGAGGACAGCCCCAGTCCCAAACGCCAGCGCCTATCCCAGCAGTCTGTGCTGGAGCTGGCCTCCGCCCCCCCATCCACCCCCTCGCCCCCCATGCGCCCGTGGGAGCTCCCGCCCAACCGCCGGCCGCACCCCCACCCCCACGGCCACGCCCACCCGCACTACGTCCCCGAGCGCTGCCACACCCCAGTTCGCAGCCGCCGCAGGTGAGAGGGCAGGGGACAGGGGGCAGCAGCGGTTCGGTATGCGCGTCTAAGCTGGGGGCGGGGCGGGATGGAGAGGAACGGCTTACAGTACTCGTTGGTTTTTTTGTTCTAATGTTACACACATTGATGATAAAACGGCCTTCGATGCCTCACCTTCGAACTCCAGAGAGTAACTCTGATGTTCTCCTGTAAGTATGAGGTTCTGGATTAGAGCCTCTGCTAAGTGACTGTAATGTAGCCGTTAATGTAAAAGGCTAAAAACTCATCTTAATCCTTTAAAGTGTTAGATCACAAATATGTGATTAGAATGCTCTTAACTGAACATTCTCATGCTGATCAATCACTACTGCAACGGAGTTGTAGACTTAGAATAAAATTATTATTATTATTATTATTTTTATTTTTTTACAACCTGCTCTTCAAAGGATTAGGGGAGGTGATAAGAGCCAGTCAGTAATGCTGGCAAGTTGCTCAGTTTCACTTTATTATCTCTTGTGTTGTTGGGGAGGAGGAGGATGATGATGATGATGATGATGGTCACTTTTCAGCCCTCCCGTCAGGCGGCAGCGCGGTCGCCGGGAGCGACTGACCCGCCAGCACCACCCCCATCACGGCTCCCCCGGAGTGGGGGGTCAGGACGAGAACTTCCACCACGCCCCCCTCCACGCCCACCACCCGCCTCACTCGCACCAGCCCCACCCGTACGGCCAGCCGCCCCCCCCGCCCGGCCTGGAGGAGCCGCGAGCCTTCCACCCCCCAACCCTCTCCCCACGCCTGCTCCACCCTGCCGCTCACCCCCAGCAACAGAGCATGATGCTGGACCTCCACGACCAGGTGAGGCGCTGTTCCAGCATGTTCGCTGTATGCGGCTGATAGCAGCAGCTATCGTAGTCATTCTGCATTGGGCCTTTATGGCCCAGTTCAGTCGCCGTTTTTAAAAATGAACGAAGGCCTCGTTCACCAATCACTCTTCCAACAAATTTGTTCCTGAGACTTTCTGTAAAACATTTGTACAAACATTTTGGGATTAACTGATGTTTGCGTTCTGAGCTTCTGTTCTACCCAAGAAAAAATTAAGAAAAACATTTGTGAATGCCAGAATGTTCATAAAAACCTTTTCAAGAATGTTTTGGGAATACATTTGTTGGTAGAATGGTTGAATGAGGCCCAATACGAGTAAATACTTCATAATTGATTTGAAACTCCCCCAGCTCCCGCAGGGCACAGTGCCAGTGTCGTACACGGTTTCGCCAATGCCCCCTCACGGGCTGCCCCCACCCCTCTGTACGGGACAACATCTCCCCGCCTGCTCCACTCAGCAGCAGGTCCCGGGATGCTCTGTGGTGTTCAGCGGCCAGCATTACCCAGTCTGCAGCGTGCCTCCACCCGTGAGTAACCTACGCCCGGCCTCTTTGTGTGTGTCCGCGTGTGCGTGTCCGCGTGTGTGCGACTACGTCGGTATGTGTTGGAAGTGAGTGTGAACCTCCCATGTTTTTGAGTGGTCCTGTGCTGCACTTCCTGTTAGACTGTGCTGCCATCTTGTGGTCACAGTCTGTACATAACACATTTGGTGTCTTCTGTAGACAACATTGACCTGTAGGAGGAAGTAGTCAATTAAAGACTGGGAAAACAGGGGGGGGGAAAACGGTGATAAATTAACAAAATATAGCCATGCAGTGATAATAAGACGGGTGTGATCCTGTGGCTCGTTAAAAGGGAGCGTTCAGCAACTTAGCACCATAACGCTACAGCACAGTGCACATGACAGCCGGTGGGTCATGTTTTGTCAGAGTGAATCACCCCTCTAAAGCTGAATGCAGATACTTAGTGTGTGTGTGTGTGTGTGTGTGTGTGTGTGTTAAAGTTAGTTGTCAGCCAAAGTGTTGTTGAACATTTTGATCGCATGATCAGAATTGGATCGCATGACTTTTTTGCACTTCGCATCACACCGTTGGCACCCAGCACTGCAGGCTTGCATGCCTGGTTTAGCATGGGGAATGCAGGGTTCAAATGAACAGGTGTGTGCGTGCTAGGTCACGTACCTAACGCTTACTCAGAGTAAAAGCACTCGGTTGGTCGGGGCTGACGCGCTGCCACGCCTGCTGGAGGCTCATGACTGAGGAATGCAGTGTGTTTGCCTGAGATTCGTGTCTCATGCAGTACTGCTCGTGTTCCTCACCCTCCGCTATGCGCTCACACTGTTAAAGGTTAAAGGTCAGATTTACTGAACTCTTAACTGAACTCAGATTGACTGAACTGTCTCTGCCGCTCTCTTTCTCCTGTCCTTTAGCCCGTTTTCTTTCTGCAAGATTCTCCCCCTCCTTCCTTCTCACCCACTCTCCCTCTCTCCTTCCTTCTCTCACCCACTCTCCCTCTCTCTCTTTCTCCACCCCTCGCTTTCTTTCTCTCTCAGTTGAGTTGAGTTCAGTTGGCCTTATTGACACTGCCTGGATGTACTTACAATGCCAAAACAGTGTAGCATAAGAGGTTGCAAGTTTCATTCCCAGGTGGGGCATTTCCATTGTACCCTTGAGCAAGAACTTTGCTTGAATTGTTTCCGTGGAATATCCAGCTGTAAATGTATTGTATGTAATACGGTTCGCTGTGCTTGGGTTGCGTTGCGTTGTTTGTTTGGGGGGGGATCTCCAGACATGCTAACAGTGCATATAAAATCTAACTGCCCTCTTTCCCCTCCAGATGCTGCAGGCCTGCTCAGTCCAGCACTTGCCCGTGCCGTACGCCTTCCCCTCCCTCCTCTCCAGTGATCCCCCCTTCCTCCTGCACCCACCCCACCTCCCACACCACCCGCCCCACCTGCCCCCGCCGGGGCAGTTTGTGCCCTTTCAGACTCAGCAGTCCCGCTCGGTGAGTCGGCTGGGGCCACGGGGGAGGGGCTGTGGGCTTAAACACTTCTGATTAGCTGTAGCGTTGTGCTGAAACTTCCCTGGTTAGAGCACTGAATTACTTATTCATGAAGGCACACTCTAATCGATTCTCTTTACTGGTTCTCTTCGACTTGAGCGCTGCCTTTGGTGCTATTGATTAGATGATCTGAATGGACTGACTAAAAACCCGGGTTTGTTTTGAAGACGGGACTTGAACCGACCTAGAAATACCGTCTGCCTAGTCGACTATTTTCAGCGACAATTGGTGAATGTGTGTCCTTCATTGGCCCTATTACCTGTGGTGTACCCCAGGGCTATATTCTAGGGTCAGTCTGATTCTCCATTTATATGATGTCCCTAGGCCAAGTCGTTTGTAAGCATAGTGTATCCTCTTTTTGTTATGCAGACGATGCTCAGCTGTAGCTCTCGGTGAGAGCCTTGTGTGTTCTGTGTGGTTCTCACACTCTTTCTGCCCTCCAGCCACTGCAGAGAATCGAGAACGAGGTGGAGCTTCTCGGGGAGCACCTGTCGGTGGGCGGGGGGTTCAGCTTCCCCCACTCCGCCCACGCCAGCGCCATGCCCCCTTCCACACCTCTACAGTTCCTCTCCCATGACCCCCTACCTCAGGAGCTCTTTGGAGTGGTAAGACACCTTCCCCGGCCCACACACGTCGCTGTTTAAAATCACTGAAACGTTGAAGTGACGGGATGTGTAACTGGGGTAAACGGTGCTCCGCCTCTCTCTGAAACAGCCGTACCCCCACTTCATGCCCCGGAGGATCACAGGGCGGCGCTATCGCTCCCAGCAGCCCTTGCCCCCGCCGCCGTACCACCCCAGCTTCCTGCCCTACTTCCTGTGAGTAAACACCCTTCCCCCATACTGGGGTGTGTGTGTCCGTGTGTGTTTGTGTCTGAGTGCGTGTTGGATTTGCAGTGCTATATAAATAAAATGCTTGAATTGTCATTGTGTGACGGTGGCCTCTGTCTCTCTCTCTCTGCCCCCCCCCAGCTCAATGCTGCCAGTCCAGCCCACAGTGGGACCTGCCATCAGCCTGGAGCTGGACGTGGACGATGGCGAGGTGGAGAACTACGAGGTCAGCCCCCGTCCCCCACCCCCCTGTCTCTATTCTCAGCCCCTCAGTGTCCTCAGCTCCCGGCCCTGGATGAATATCCTCACACAGCTCCTCACTGTTCTGGGCTCAAGCAGGAAAATGGCCGCCGTGCTGCTCGCTTGCAGGAGTGTAGAATGTTTGTCTAAGCTCACCCGGTCTCTGAGAATTAACCTCAGAGAAAATGTTTGGTTTTGCTTTTCTCTCGTTTAAAATGGGCTTTTTTCAAAACGCATAATCATAGTGCAAGTTTTTTACGTGCAATTGAACACTGTCTCAGGGGTTCATTTTATTTATTTTTTCTTCAACGCGCAAGTTTACTTTATTTCAAACTCCAGATGGAAGCATTAAATGATAATGTCAAAGCGCTCATGGTGAAATCCTGCTCTTAGACGCACACAAACACAGCTGTTTTTCAAGTTGTTTGTTCCATGGGTGCTCGACGTTTTTGTGACCCGTCTGCTGTGACTGCGTTTGTTTCTCAGGCCCTGCTGAACCTGGCGGAGAGGCTGGGGGAGGCTAAACCGCGCGGGCTCACCAAGGCCGACATCGAACAGCTTCCATCCTACAGATTCAACGCCAACAACCATCAGTCTGAACAGACCCTGTGAGTGACATATACCTGAACCAGTGGGGAGGGGTCAGACCCTGTGATTGACATATACCTGAACCAGGGGGGAGGGGTCAGACCCTGTGATTGACATATACCTGAACCAGGGGGGAGGGGTCAGACCCTGTGATTGACATATACCTGAACCAGGGAGGCGGGATCAGACCCTGTGATTGACATATACCTGAACCAGGGAGGCGGGATCAGACCCTGTGATTGACATATACCTGAACCAGGGAGGCGGGATCAGACCCTGTGATTGACATATACCTGAACCAGGGGGGAGGGGTCAGACCCTGTGATTGACATATACCTGAACCAGGGGGGAGGGGTCAGACCCTGTGATTGACATATACCTGAAACAGGGGGGAGGGGTCAGACCCTGTGAGTGACATATACCTGAACCAGGGGGGAGGGGTCAGACCCTGTGATTGACATATACCTGAACCAGGGGGGAGGGGTCAGACCCTGTGATTGACATATACCTGAACCAGGGGGGTGGGGATAGACCCTGTGATTGACATATACCTGAAACAGGGGGGAGGGGTCAGACCCTGTGAGTGACATATACCTGAACCAGGGGGGAGGGGTCAGACCCTGTGATTGACATATACCTGAACCAGGGGGGAGGGGTCAGACCCTGTGATTGACATATACCTGAACCAGGGAGGCAGGGTCAGACCCTGTGATTGACATATACCTGAACCAGGGGGGAGGGGTCAGACCCTGTGATTGACATATACCTGAACCAGGGAGGCGGGATCAGACCCTGTGATTGACATATACCTGAACCAGGGGGGCAGGGTCAGACTGAGTGACATACAGTGGGGAGGGAAAGTATTCAGGCAGTGACACAATTTATTTTGTTTCGGCTCTGTACTCCAGAACATTGGATTTGAAATGGAACAGTGACTGAGGTTAAAGTTCAGACTTTCAGCTTTAATTTGAGGGTTTTTACATCCATATCAGATGAACCGTGTAGCAATTGTAACTAGGGATGTGTGCGTTTAGTCGACTAGCCGATTAAACGTTGCTACCCTCGCTAGTCAGCACCAGAAATACTAGTCGGTTAAACTTATTATTTTATTAATGTACACATTTAAATTACATATTGACATAATTTGCACTGAAATGTCATGTTTTCCTGGTCAAATGTTGCTTTATAAAAAAACGAGCATCCGTTACTAATGTTAACAACGCCGGATAAAATAAAGAATAAAAAATAAAACAAAGGAAAGAAACAAAACCCATTAATAGCCTGTTCGCCCTGCAAGTTAAACCAGCGAGGTGGAAAGAGTAAGTAGGCCTATCGCGTTGTTGAATAGCCCAATAAAACGAATGTAATGTCACGTCGATCAGTAGGCCTAATTGCTATTTTTTTGTGGGCCTATTATTGGTGGTTTTTCTGATGACCGATTATAATTTTTTACTGTATTTGCTATGCGATCTCGTTCACCAAATGAAAATGCCGTTGTAATAATCAGGCATGTTTCCTAAAAATGTTTTGTTACGTTGAATATTGTTTTCAATAAATTAGGGGTGGGACAATGCACCGATGCATCGATCCGAATGTGTAAATACAACTGCATCGATCTGTAAGATTCGAATCGATAAGCATCGATTAATATCGCATTTTAAATGAATGTGCACATGTATTCATTTATTCAAAAATTATTTCAAATATATATTTCTGAGACACGACTACTTTTAAAACTGTTTTGACCAGCTTCAATCCATATTTCTGCTCCAACCCCCACGTAAGCGTGAGTTGAAAGTAGGGACAGGCGGGAATCAAGCGAGAGACGGACAGATCTGAGCGAAATGGCTAGCTGCGTGCTCGCTGAGTGCAGTGCGACAAAAGAGACAGAAACTTACAGAATTTGCGATGTTCCGAACAGAAAATCAGTGGTATGGAAGCATTTCGGGTTTCTAAAGAAGGAGGGTGTACTTGACAAAACCGCTGCAATATGCAAGATCTGCCAAGTAGAAATCAGATACACAGGCAACACCACAAACATGATAAACCATTTGAGCCGACGATACACAATTGACGTGAAGGACAGCAAGCGCGTTAGCAAGCTAAACTCGGGAGTCATTGACACTTCCCCTGAGTTTCCTGGAGAAATGGCCAAACAGTTCCATTTCTTTGTATAATTGTTTTTATTAGTTTTTATACACATACCGTGTCCAGACAGTTAATTGTAAAGTGCTTTGTGATATTTAAATTTAAACCATTTTCTATTCAAAATCAAGTAGACGTTAGAGAAAAAAAACAAAAATAGTAAGACTATTTCCAATGTCTTACGTTCGATTAATTATTACTACGTTAACTGTCCGATTCACAAAATGAATGTCGTGGAACCTAGATACACCATACCATGCAGAAAATATTTGAGTGAAAAATGTATACCTGCTCTGTATGAAGAGGTGAAGAAAACTGTTCGACTGTCCTTGCAAAACGCTACGAGAGTAGCTTTAACTACGGATGGATGGGCATCTTGCTCCACCGAAGTTCTAGATCGTACTAAGATTTAGGAAAGTACTATGCATGACACTAACCTATAGGCTATTTCATTTTTCTTGGCCCAGTTTAGTAATTGTTATACATTTTGCCATTTTCATTTTGTAAATAAAGGAAATGTATTAGGGTACCATGTCTGACACTGTTTGAAAAACAATAACCTAAATAGGGCAACTTTAGAAAATACACTGTTAGTCATGTTTCTTGCTGCATTATTTGCTGCAGACAGCTGCAAAATGTATGGCATGCCTTAACAATAAACATAATGCTGTGAACTTGGTGTAAGGTTCTAATTGGATATTTAATTACTGCTGAATGTATCGGTATCAAATCACATTAGCATACCTATTACATTTTTTTAAAGTATCTAAATTAATCGAACCAAATCTTATCGAATCGAATCGTGGTCAAAGGTAAGATATTATGATGCATCGAACCTTTGCCTAAAGAATCGTAATCGAATCGTTATGGGATTGAATCGTCCCACCCCTACAATAAATGTTATTTGTTAACTTTTATTTAGTGAGTTGTTGTCATGTTTTGTAGGATAATGTGCAATGTTCATAATGCAAGGCGCAAAGTGCCACACATTTCATCGGCATTTAAAATACGATTTGGTTATTGAAGAATGTGATTAACGGTTTCAAATGGCTCTTATAATATACGCAATATTTTTTCGGACAATGTTTAACCTTATAGATTAAATTGTGCAAATTTTTGACTGTTTTCTAAGTGTTTTCTTACTTTTAGACTAGTCGACTAGTCTAAGTTTAAACTTCCGTTTAAACGTCAGGGACATTAGTCGTTAGGAACATCCCTAATTGTAACCCTTTTTATACACAGCCGCCCCCCCCC
Organism: Ilyophis sp. 1 JC-2022; assembly: GCA_022702515.1. Taxonomy (NCBI): domain Eukaryota; kingdom Metazoa; phylum Chordata; class Actinopteri; order Anguilliformes; family Synaphobranchidae; genus Ilyophis; species Ilyophis sp. 1 JC-2022. The sequence continues at coordinate 10,401,360 of CM040400.1, read as the reverse complement.
ACCCCCCATGATAGGGGACAAAAAGTAATTGGACAAATTAACAAACTTAAATAAAGTCATCATATTTAATATTTGGTTGCATATCCTTTGCATGCCATGACTTCCTGATGTCTGTGACCAAAAAACAAAAGACTCTTGATATCTTATTTTCTGGTACTCTTACAAGCGATACTATAACCTCTCTGCATTTGAATGGATTTCCATGGGAATTGGGGGGTGGGACTAGATTTAGCTGTAAATTACACTGGTACAGTATGGATCACATGGTTGGCTAAATGGCTGTAAGTCATCAAGGGTCTGAGGATAGATAGAGTTCAATAGGAAAATGAGTCAGGAGAAACTACCCTAAAAGTTATCCATCCATATCTACTGCATATCTGGCTTCAGAGCGATGGTTGAGGCTCATTTGATACCTCAGACCCTTGATGTCTAACAACCAATTTAGCCAACCATGTGATCCATACTGTTCCAGCATAATTTACAGCTTAATCTAGCCCCCCAAATCCAATGTTCTGGAGGACAGAGCCAAAACAACAAAAATTGTGTCACTGCCTGAATACTTTCCGTCCCCGCTGTATACCTGAACCAGGGGGGTCCTGTGCGTGACACAGACGTGAACAAGTTTAGGGGAGTGTTGATACAGCAGTGGTAAGCTTATCCGTGTGGGTGCTGGGGTATGTTGATGTTATAACGTAGAAGGTGTGCGTGTGTGAGTGTGTTATGATGCGTCTCTGTATTAACACTACGCTGGTTTATCTGCAGGTGCGTGGTGTGCGTGTGTGATTTTGAGTCTCGCCAGCTGCTCCGGGTCCTGCCCTGTAATCACGAGTTCCACGCCAAGTGTGTCGACAAGTGGCTCAAGGTGAGTGTGCACTGAGACTGCTCTCCCGCCCCCTCCTGTGGCCTGCCTAGGTACCGCAGATGTCCTTATTCGGCAAATGGCCAATTTAGAGCGTCACAGCTCAGCCGAACTGTGCTGGTCATCGCCCGTTTTGCTGTACGTGTTGCGCATTTCGTTGCTGCTCCCATGTTGACCGTTTGTGGCTGAAGCTGATTCTGACTCTCGCCTCCTCCTCCACCCTTTCAGGCCAACAGAACCTGCCCCATCTGCCGAGCGGATGCGTCCGAGGTCCAGCGGGACTCAGAGTGAGGAGGGGGAGCGGGGGCGGGTCCAGCCTTCTGACCTGCTTCACCGCCCACGTGTATATAAGCCCCTCCCTCAAGCCATGCATCTGCAACCCCACCTGGGTCCTGTCTGTCATTTTCTCACACTTTCATTCACCCCCCCCAACACTTTATTTTATTTCTCTCTTCTTTACGCATACACACAAGCGCGCGCGCACACGCTCAAGGCGTGTGTTTTCCTTTTGCACTGCGTGAGTTAACGTGTTACCTTTGACACATTATAGTCTTCTAAACTGCAAACACCTGAACCGACAGAAACATTTACAGGGTCGGTTGTTCTTAACCGACTGTGAGTGTAACTCCAAAGATTATTGTTGAATATTCCTGCTATCAGTATGATGTTATTGTTTCATCCTGGTATCGTTGTTCTGCTCTTGTTCTGTGTGTGTGTGTGTGTGTGTGTGTGTGTTTGCGTGTGCTCTCTCTAACATTCCCAGGTACTCGTTTTTGCGTCTGGCTGTAAACTACCAATGGAAAGGGACCCTGCGTGCATGTGGTCTTTATACTATATAAAGAAGTGCTAGAAAAGTATAAGGGGGAATTGAAACAAAAAAACATAAATGATGAAAAAAAATTTGATTTCAAAATTGAGAATGAGAAGTATCAAGATCAATTTTAAAATGGAGGGTAGATGTAGGTAAACACAATATAAGTTTATCTTTGAGAATTGGAGTACTATGAGATATGTGTGCGTGAGAGATGGAGCGCTCATGATTGGCTCTTATTTATACGGTCCTTGTAGTACCACACACTGGCCCTGCTACCCCTGGTTCATAATGCACACTTGACCGATGGTGTGGTGGGGTGTGGATGCTCAGTTTTCCGATGCTGCCCGGCCAGATGGGGTGCGCGGTTTTGATGGCTGCTCGTTTCGCCCGCCGTGCCACACCTCAGCCTACCGTCACAAATGCCCTCGGGACCGAGGCTCTAGGCCATCTCCGCCCCCTCGGTCCAGCGGTGGAAAGACGTTCCCCACAGCCGCATGGCGGTCAGTTGTTTGTGGGGGGGGCTGAGGGTTGGATGAAGCGCGACTGTGCCCCCCCCCACCCCCCATCTCCGTCTCAGTCACTGCCACAGCTAGGCAGAAATCACAGGCTGGCCCGTCCTTTGAAATGTGTTCCGTGTTTTTTTTGGTTGAGTGCACAAAATTTGCTGTGTGTTATTATTATTATTATTATACATTTTTCTTAATGGTTTGTACTGATAAAGGCACATAAATGTGATGAAGGTTCTGTTATCACACAGTAGAAGGGAAGCACACACTTGTATAAACGTCATTGTGTTGGGACACCACTGTCTTCAGTGGCCAGCTTGAGGGTGACTGCTCGCGTGGACTGAGGAGAACCAGAGGGGCTTGGGTACGCTCGTACCGCCCTCCGAGGCGGATGAAACCGGAGAACCCCAGCTATAGGTGAATCTCCCTCCACTACGTTTCAGGGCAGTTAAATCATTGATCATTAATCCCAGATAAACAAGTTTCACATTTTTTACCCTAAATCTTCAACCAGTCTTTCATTCTCTCCCAGCCCTTTATTCCAACCACCCCAGTCAGTCCTCCACCCCCATGCCAGCTGCCTGCTCCCGCCAGTCCCTTTCCCCACCGAATGTCTTTAGAATAAACAATTTTTCCCCATCTGAACCTGCAGTGTCTTAATAAGAGGCCTTTTCCACGTCTCCAGCATTTGTGTCGTTAGCCAAGCCTCGGTGAGCGGGTCGACCCTTTTACCGTTATTTAACCGAGGGTTCTGCTGGCGCCTCGGTGAGCGGGTAGACCCATTTACCGTTATTTAACCAGGGGTTCCGCTGGCGCCTCGGTGAGCGGGTAGACCCTTTTACCGTTATTTAACCGAGGGTTCTGCTGGCGCCTCGTGAGCGGGTAGACCCATTTACCGTTATTTAACCAGGGGTTCCGCTGGCGCCTCGGTGACCAGACCCTTTTAGTGTTATTTAACCAAGGGTTCCGCTGGCGCCTCGGTGACCGGAAAGACCCATTTATCTTTATTTAACCGAGGGTTCCGCTGGCCCGTCTGGTTTTGTCGTCGTCGTTTTAGTATAATTATTTGATTGTTTATTTTTTTGTTCCTCCCCTGCTTGGTACACTTGCAGTTACCTCATTTTTACTATTTATGTATTTTCAGAATTTGCTAAACCAATACAAGAGCTTCTGAATTTGATTTTTTTTTTTGTGTTGTTTTTATTTTGTTCTATTAAATATACACGACTGTATTGATTAACATGACGTTGTAGGTTCACATGTATGATAACTGTAACCAAAATCATTTGAAGGCTTGATATAAAATTTTTAACAGACATTTGTACATTTTTTATGAGAGTTATTACCAGTAATGCTTTACTAAGTAGTGCAATGAATTTTTATTTTTAATCCCTGTACCCAGTTTTCTGGATTTGAGAGGGTGGTTCAATAATAAATGTATAATGTACACTTCCACCTTTGTCCAGTTTCATTTGTAAATCCTTTGCAATGACAGTGCAAGCGTACCATTACTGAAAATGAAGCGCCACCTGGTGGTCAGTCTGGATTTAAATTTGATGAATGCGTTAAAAAGGCCTCTTATGTAAAGTTCTAAGGAAAAGTTAAAACCTATAATTTGTTTTGGCAAAGCCTTCCTTATGTAGTGAGACCACAGCTAATATGTGTTAAATACAGAAGACCGAGATTCTCCAAGGTTTGACGACAAGGTTTAGATTCTCGTAAATTGGCAGTTGACTTGTTAATTGTCAGCCATCTTGATGCTGGAAGTGCGTACAAGTGTTTCCATCATAGGCATGTGTTTCTCAGCATTGGGGCCCTGATTGAGAGCCAATGGTCAGAGTACATGACAACTAGCCAATCGGCACGTTCCCTCCCTCCTGGTGCTTATAGAGTACTCAAATGACTGCGTCACGCTGATTTCGGAAGTAAATTCCCCTTTAATTTAGAGCGTAGACATTAACTCAAGTTTTAAAACCATTTCTACTGATTATGTTTTACCGCCAATTTCCCGGATTGTTCAATATAACGCCCGTTCACAAACTCGTTTTTCTGGACCAGCTTTGAGTAGCCTATATTTAACGAAATTGACGGTAAGACATAATCAGTAGTAATGGTTTAAAAGTAAGCTTTAGTTAATGTCTACGCTCTAAATTAATGGGGAATTTACTTCTGTAACTAGCGTGACGTAGTCACTTGAGTACTTTATAGTGGAGTGTGAAAGCTTCCCGTCACTCTCCCAGCCAGTTATGAGACACCAGTGTGACGGCGGCCAATATTTCTACAGCACTAATTAGCTCAGCCCTATAGAACTCCTCACTAATCATAACTATTTCTCTGCTAATTTGCGTGTTTGCATGTGTTTTCTCGCAAAACAAATGCGTGCACACCCTTGTGTTCAGCTCATTCCAGTTTGGTAACATGGGGCCCTCCCATAGAGACCAAAGATCTCTTTAGACATTTCAATTCAGCGGATATCACACATGCGCTTGTACCGTATTTGTGTGTATGTGCATGCTTTCATATATGAGAGGCACTGCGACTATAAAAAATAATAATAGTAACGTGCCCATTTCAGCGAGCATTTGCTCTTCTGCCTCTCCCAGATCTCAGACACTTAAACTCTGAAGCATGTTCGATTGCCTGCAAAACCTCTTACCACCAGCAGATGTCACCCTAGACACGCCTGTGCTCCCTTGCCGAGGGTTGCGAGCATGTGCAGTATATTTATTTGCATTCACACTGCTGCGTGGTAGTTACCAATGTGATTAAATAATGAATGTATCCATTACAGAAGCACTTAGGATCCGCACAGGGCCTCAGTTAGGATGCATCGCGTGGCAGATAAATTTATCTTAAAAGCGCAGGGTTGCACATTTTTGAAGAGTTGGTTTTGATGGGGTCCCATTATCGGACCATTACTCTGAACAGTGGTAAAGGTTTTTCCGTCCTGAAATGCACAGAGACTTCCTGTGTCCGGGCTAACGGACTCTAACTCTCTTGGGCTGCGTTTGTTTGTTTTCCCCTATCATCACATTCTTAATTTTTAAAAACATTTTTATTGCATTTGCATCGTGCCACCTTTCACATCCAATTTACATCGGCCTACGAACAAAACTCTTCCGTGAGATTGAGTTTTTCCCCCTTTATACGTGATGGGTACCATTCCACCCTTCCAGGATTGTTGGTGAAGCAAAATTAGCCAACGTAAGAACCTCTATCCCGTACACACATTCTATTTAGCCATGTTGGGACACTGAGCAGACGGTAAAAACTACAGTCAAGCTGACTAAGAGACCATGAAGCTGTGCAGAATAAATACCCCGATGTCTCTACTGCATGGCTACCAACACGCAGCAGTGCTGCTAACAATCCCTACTGCCAATGGGGTGTTCCCCATTCAGAACAAGTTCTGCTCTTGCACAAAACACACTTAGTACTGCATGCACATTTTTCAGCAATCTTCTGTTAATTCTGCACAAGAGTGTGACCCTAACTCCGGGTTTATTTAAAAATCGGCCACAGTTGCAGTGTCTCGGTGGCGTAGCCTATAAGAGCTCCGTTCACATGCTTGTTGCGAGCCATGACGTCGGCGGTTCGAATCTGGCCGTGCAACCTTTGTCACGTGTCTCTCACTCACTCCCGTTCTTCCTGTCTCTACACTCTGCTTTTGTCCAATAAAAAGCTAAAACAAAATGGCCACAGTTGGTCAAGGAAAGGGAGATATAATGGGAAAGTCTTGTGTGAGATCACATGACTCCCATGTGAAAGATGACTGGCTGCGTCCCGATATTCTTCACTCCCCACTACCACTCTTCTCCTACCCGGAGGTATGCAAAACTGCCTCAACATTTTGAGTACAAGTAGTTGAATGTATGACGTAAAGCTCAGTTTCCGGGGCACGAAGGAGAGGAGGTAGTAGTGGAGGAAAGGATGGTGCATTTTTCGAGTATTGGGACGCACCCAGTGTCTGTAATTACCTTCACCAGAGCCGTCCTAGACCTGCGTAACCTATAATCTCTGACCTTTAAGCTCTGCCTCAACCCTACAACACTCCTAATTAATTTGGCACTTTTTTTGTGAGTCACAATCGCAATCCCGCGTTTGGGATATGAACTGAGCAGCGTTCTGCGAAAGCCTCCGTTGTCTGAAGACCCGTCGTGAACAAATGAGATCAGTTTTACATGTTCGTTTATGCACCTGTGGTGAATATTTTCTATTCTTCTTTCGTATAGCAGTGATGCGTTCTATCTGTGACAGGCACTGAAAGCCTTCACCCGCTTCACACCAATTAAAGCTGAGTTCAGGGAGACGTATCCTCTATATTAAGGAGCAACTTAGCCTTTTAAAACCGAGAAGCTGCTCTCTCCCCTTATGCGGCAAACCTTGATCAAACGAAACGTTTAATTCCTCCAAAGCCGCTGTCAAAAGTTGAGAATGGTACAAGGTTTGCATTTGCGCTAACTTTCTGAATGGGTTAAGTAAATCCTCGTGAACTGAAGATGTCATCCAACTGTGGTTGCTCTGGATGAAATTGACCAGTTGCGTGACCAGTTTCCACGCCAGCTCTTTTATTGGCTTAGCCTTTTAGCTGTAGGCCCGTTTAATCCCAGAGGTACGCTTCCTCTCACTTACTTTTATGAAAGTTCCATAGCATTGACATTTGCTGGTATGCGTATAGTGCTCCAACCAGGTTGTAGACGGTCTTATGCCGGCGTGCTATCTCTGTGGTGGTGGTACTCTCTGGACCAATAGGAGGTCACTGCACTGGAGCTCTGTAGATGGGTCACTTGAAATGAGTAAGACCCTTATCTGTCTGATGTACAGATATGAGAAACTGAATATAGCGGTACTTGCATTTAACTTGTATGATGTCTGTTTGCTGTGCAGGTGTCTCTGTCTGCATTTGAGGGACTGGAGTCGTGGTTGGGGCTGGAAAAAACATGGAAAAGGGGATGTTGTTTGAATTGAACAATGACCTAAGTTGACCCAAGAGAAGCCGGAGAGGTCGTTTGCCGAACGTCTACTTATTTATGTCCCGTAATACACCGTTCAATAGACACACATAACACAGCAAAGCAAGAAATATTAACACCCGTTACAGTCATTGTAATGGATAAAACTATTTGCCCCTATCTGAAATGGAGGTGTTTTCATCTCAATTTGGGGGCGGGTTTGGCACAGCCAGTAATATCTGGGGTTCTTTATGTCTGGAACCATCAGTAAATCAGTAATGGCTGTCATTGGCACAACCTTGAGATGTTTGTAGCGGGGTGAGTGTGCTAAGCTAATGCGTTATTATATCTGCAGCTCAGGGGGAAGGCCTGAGAGTAATGCGGGCCTTTGTTCCAGCATTGTGTAGTTCTGCACTGGGGCCAAGAGCATAGTAACTGGTGCAGAAATGTATTTAGTATTTTTAAAGGCTGTTTGCAACTGTGCCCTTCTGGGAAAGCGTTTGAAGATGAATTATTCAGAAATTATAGCACATAACAGACACGTCTCAGTAAATTGTAAAAGTAGAAAAAAGTTTTAGGTTTTCATAAAAATACATCTACAGTTGAGTTTTAGGTCTTTATAAAAACATGGATTCAGTTTTTATACAGTAGCAAAGCAAACTGGATTTGTTCCCTGCAGTGACTGCACACACTCAGTGAATTCTAACAAAGTGTCTTTGTCTCTGTTACGGCGGCCAAATCTCTGAATTTTACTACACTCCCGAGCTGAACTCATGGAATCCAATCAAATCATAAAACGTCCACTAATATCGCGTGGGTTTTTTGAATTCAGAAAAAAGGCGAAAAGAAATAAATACTTTTTATGGATCGATAGATAGGCCTACTGTAGATAGATAGATGTGTCAATGTGTCTGACCCTTCACACAATGTGACCACACAGCCAAGAGTGACGGCCTCCGGAGAGATCTCATAAGAGGCTGCGGTGTTTGGCAGTGAGTGGATTTATGTTCTCCTGTGAAGGTGGTTTGGCTGAGGAGAGCAGGAGGAGACGGAGGCGAGAGAATGGCATTGAATAACAGCAGCAGCAGCAGCAACAGCAGCCACAAGACCTGTTCACATTTTACAGGCTGTAACATTTACCCTCACCGCCAACGAGAGTCCTGTCACGACACCCCTAAGCTCATCTCACTGATTTAGAAGACAGCTAGGGCCTGGTTTAATAAGACCTTCAGCATGTGCAAAACCATTTAGCTCAACAAATACCATGACCAATCATTGGTCATGTTGTTGGTTTTGCACCAATTATTGATTGTTTTACTAGTTTTACTTGTGCTAAAATATTTAGCACATGCTAAAGGTCTTAGTAAATCAGGCCCTAGCTGTCTAGTAAATCAGTGAGATGAGTGTAGGGGTGTAGTGACAGGACTCTCTGTAAACCAGGCCCTTAGAGTGTCTTTGTGGACGTTTATGGACGTTACATCTTGGTTGTTAATACATTTTACAAATAATGTTTATCTTATTTTTTTTAAAACTTCGATCGTCATTTGCAGTTGAGAGAGTTCAGACTACGCTGGGAGTTAATCCAGTGACACACGCTGCATTTGGGCTCCGCTCTGGAGACGGCTGAAGCCTTGTTTCGTCCGATGAACGTCAGAAAAGCAGATGGCAGAGAAAACTGCGTGGGCACGCATCCTATTTCGGGCCACGTCGGGTCGCCTCCGCAGAGTCCGCCCTCCGCCCGTCTCACCCGTTTCGGACACGAGGGTGTCTCCTTTCCCGAATGTGTTTATGAAGCTTCAGTTCCACTATCACAGCAGAGACGGTGCATGCATTGATCTCAGTTAAAATTTCTGCCACATCCCCAAGACCCAGAATAGAGCTCTGATGTGGACAGGAGGGTGGAGCCGATGGATGTTGCGTCAAAACTCTCGGGTCAAATATAGCAATGAACCAGATGGTGGATTACTTTTCTGGGCCTATCCACTAGTACACAATATATCCAATAATATCTAACTGGAGCACACTTTGGCTTAAATTCCTTCGTCGGGGTTAAGGGCAATCTAATTATCTATTGTTACATGCACAACTTTTTGAGACTGACATAGAAATTGATGTAAAAATTGTGCACGTGGCAATAAAATGAAAACCCACCAAGTTTTGTACAGCTGGTCTGTCAGTAATGTCTTCGCCTCTTCAAATGGGCGACACAAAGAAGACGCAGCACTCCAAAAGATTGTAGTTCAGACTGAAGGAGGCCAAGATACACATGAAAAAAACTGTTTAAATGCTCATGTACAAATGTGCTTTATCTAGTTAGCCTTCCTGAAAATGGTGTAGAACTGGTTTTGTAGCATCCCAAGTCAGCAACACTCTTTTGAAAAAGATTTTTTCCAATGTGGGGGGTTTGGTGTTACAATCCTTGCATAACCCTTGTGCCAAGTGCACAGGTTTGCTCTTATCATACACAAAGCTAATCCAGCAATACACTGTCCAGCAGTACATCACCATGGTTACATTGGATTCTCATTCTCAGTGTATGCCATACCATGCTATGTCATCTATCAGAGCGCTACAGTTGCTCATGAATGTTTTATACAGCTGGCACAGGGGGGCACCACCCGTGCACATTCGGCCTTGTGGCCCAGCCACCGCGGGATTTAGCCGCCAGCGTCGTCAGGCTATAACCGGGAGCCCGCGGGACCCAGCTGGCTTCTCACCGCTAAAACAAGTCTCACTGCCAGCCAGGGTGTCTCAGGTTACCCCGGCGATAGGCTGAGCCAATGAAACGCCAGGTGTTCACAGGCAACCAGTTAGTGCCAGCGAACGTTAGGCCTGTCCTCCAGTCTTTCTCGATGCCTGTGAGAGTGGAAGATAATCCCTGGCTCTCGGGCCAATGGGCTGGAGGAGGTGTGCAGGCTTCAGCCGTACCGCTGCCTGTGTGGAGAACTCAGCGGCTCCACAAGCACAGCTGGCCATTCCAAACAAAAGCGAAAAAATGTTTATAGAACGAAAGGCTTTATGGTTATGAATTATGCCCGCTATAAAGTATGACCATAAAATCTCAGGGCGTCAAAGTGGCGGATCGAAGTTGCAGTTAAAGTGATGTATAGCGAAGCTAAAATACGATTTTCCATTTGTCAGGCTGCATAATGTTATGCGTGATAACAAATTAGACTTTACATTTGAGTATATTCACAATTATTATTAATTTCAGCAATATAACACCTTCAGCTTAGGCAGTGGAAAAGTTTGGGTGTATTTTAGGCACGGCATATTCACCCCTCTGCTTTTCTGCTGCGTCAATAAGCTTTTCAAAATGGACCCATGGGATTGACCCAAGGTGCTTTTTTGGATTTTCAACAGGGGGTTCGTGGACTCCTGGGGGTTCTTGAAGGTACTCTCGGGGGTCCCTGGCCAGATTTGATATGCAAAGACTTTATAGATTTGGGAAAATGTAAAAAAATATAAAACCCTTAAAACATAACCCTTTTTAACTCATGCTGGATGCTTTTGAGGCTGAGTGGGAAATCCAGAATCAGAAATGGTTGAAAACCCCCGTTTTAAACTGAGGAGGATTTTGGGTTTGTCGTGTAAAGAAAGAATCCACAACACCCTTATAGCAAACAGCTGGAGGCTTTGATCCAGCCTCTTCAGAAGGCGTCACGGCCCATCTCTCCGTTTCCCTTCTTCTCCCTCAAGGAGGCTCACATGACCGAACAGCGCTGAGGAAAGTGTTGACATGAGCCCAATAAAGAATATATTAGGATGAGGTAAGTGCAGCGAGAGAGTCCCTTCCTGCGTCCCGCGGTAATGGAAGAGGCAAGGTCCGCCCTGGATGGAACGTCAAATCAAATCAGGATGCGAATAATTCACGAGGATAATGCCGCTCGCCGCTCACCGCGCGTCTGTGCCAGGTACAGCGCCGCGCTGCTCTTACCTCATCCATTATCCCCCACCAACCTTTTAAAAGCTTATGTGTGTTCTAAGCCGCCGACCTCCATGCAACCAAAAAAGAGAAAAAAAAAAGACACACTACAGAGAATCGATTTAATGCAAAAGCCATACGAATAAAAATGGTATGCTGGCAGTTCTGGTGTTGACAAAACAATGCATGCTCTAATCTGGAACAAACCAATGTGTTGTGGACTGGCAGGTACATTGGTTTTTACACGTACTGAATGCATTTGAATGATGCATTTTTATTCAGGAATGGAATGGCCACCTTCCTCAAAGGAAAATAAGGACCCTCCAGCAACTTGGGAATCCTTGTTCAAATGCACACGCTTTCTTTTTATAAAATATTTTCTTAATATAAAAATTAGATATTATTTTAACATGACATGTCTACAGTTAAGAATTGATGTTGTCTGTCTTAAACGTTCAAACAAAGTTTGCCCATCATGTACTGTACAGTAGAATCTATGATCGTGTAACGACATTAATCTCAACATGTTTTATATATGTTCACACACAAGCACGCACACACACAGCCACTATTTGGTAATAAATTGGAAAAAGTACACTGGTCATTTTATCACAGCTGATATTATGATATTGCTGATTAACATAGCTGAATACTGCCTGATGGGAATTGTTGTTTTAAGGCATGCATGAGCAGCGCTGCATACAGAGATGAAGCAGAGGATGCTCGATTGAAGGGCGCTCCTCCTGTTGACACGTCATCCGTGCTGATGCGTGCGCTCTTGCACGCGCTTGAACAAGGTTCAGGAAATTGGAAATGATACAGAAGCAAATTTGGAAGAAATTTTTAAACTAAAATGACTGGAACAGTCCAAGAAAATCTTGCTTAGTAATCAGTTTTTTCTAAAGACATTTAAAAAATTTTTTTGCTAACTTGACATTTATTTTCAATAGTATAGATACCATTCCAGACCTTGCTTGTCAGATAATTAAAAAACATTGTGAAGCAAGTAAACATTCATCCATGGTGATACTGTGCCAACACGTCACCCTTTTCACCTAACTGACTAACTACTGCTGGGAAAGTTCCTTCCAACAGTAGTGTGTCACAAATCAGTTTTCAATTAATATCTTATGTCCGACAGCCTGAGAAAGCATGTGGAGGTCAAATGGCTACATTAGCAGCAGCACAGCTCAATACTCTTGTGTAAGGATCGTCTGAATAGATGCGAGGCGCTGCCATTCCACCGCGTTCGATGCAACAGCAGCGATTTGACACGGACCAGAGGCGGACGCAGCCGGTCGAGCCTGGAGCTCCTTCTGCGTTGCCGAATTTGCATTTGCGAAGAGGAAAGGAAACAACAAATTAGCATATTGACGGGAGCCCCGGAGGGAAGAGAACGGCTCGAGAGCGACATCCTTTCTTTACATTGGAGAAGGAATTATGAGCCACGCATCAAGTTCTCTGTGATGCGATAGGATGTCGATGATCCTCTGCTTGGATGGGGGTAGTAAGAGCAATAATAGCGATGATGCTGGAGTAGGCTGCCTGACTCAACCAATTAAGGCTAGGATACTCAAATCTGGAACCTTGAATCCAAATCCGCCCCTGGTTTTTTTAAAATTCTCAGGTAATTAACTGGACAATTAGTGCTACTGATTGTATTCAAACCCAACTCCCAGGTAAAGGGAGGGTGGAAAACCAGTAGTTCTTATCCCTCGAGAACCGTGATTTGAGCAACAGGGAGTTATGGTATTCAAAAACTCTGACATACAGTATGCATATACTCTGTGATTTAGACGTTCCAAGTAGCCAATCAGAACACGAGTAGCATATGTAAGACCAACAGTGACTAATAAAAACCGATTGGTCATTGGCCCCTCCCCAGAGGCCAGGCCCTATGCTGTAATTACTGCTTGGAGCTGCTTCTGACCGGCATGGCCTGGTTTTGTTTATTGCTGATCTTCTGGTTGGCTGAGGACCAAAATTAGCATCAGCCTGATAGCACTGCTGCAACAACTCGCATCACAGTCAGGAGGTCAGGAGGTCACACTGACACAAGGGATCACACTTTATTCACTGACCTCCAGGACTCCAGGGCATGGATACGCCAAATCCGGCCCTGGTTTTCTTTCTCCCAGGTAATTAACTGAACAATTAAGTGTTCGTGATTGGCCAGACTCTCTTCACACCTGAGGGTGGAAAACCAGCAGTTCTCTGACCTCGAGGACCAGGGATTTAGGGTGTGTGTGTGCATGCATGTTTGCATTTATCTCTGATGGTTTTGACTGTTGATAGTCAGTGGAGTGGGCTTTTCAAGTCAAGACTTCAGTGCCATAATTGTATTTATTTTTTGTTTAGTTTTAGTTTTAATCTTTTTTAGCTCTAATAAATATAAATATAAGTAAATATAATAAATAAATATAAGTAAGTAATGGGCTGTTGTGATGAGGGCACTGTGAATAGCCAATTCTTTGTCAGAACACTAATGTCTTAATGTTTTTGTGCTCTTAAATCTTTAATACGTTCTTGTCAAGTAGACATTAGTGTACTGATGAAAAGATAGCCCATTCACAGTGCCCATTCTAGCCTGTGGACGGTCGCAACTGTGTGGTCATGGAAAAGGTTAGTGATTAGCCCTGCTAATTAAGATTAAGAGTTGTGAGAGCAGCACACTGAAGTATCACAGTATCAGAGCAGAAGATCTAAGCTTTAAAACCCTGGTGTGCCAGAACACATTGAGTCAGCTCTCTCACTCCCTCTCAAAGGGTTGTTGGAGGGGTGGGGGTGTGGGGGATGAGTGGGGTGGAGGTTACTCTTTTGCTGAGGCTTGCCCCAATGGAGACAATACAAAAGCATAAAAGCTGAATTCACTGCATAGACCTGACTGGTGATGGGTTATGCTGGACTCTGATTGGTCTGAGAAGAGCTGACTGCTGACCAAGAACACTTTTAAAGGGGCCCAGGAAAAATCCCTTCACAAGTCAACTGGCATTTTATTAAGAACAACAATACATCCTAAATCACAAATCGTTTTGTCTCCTTTGGGTTCCAGCTTATCGAACGAGAAGTCGGCGACGCATTTTCTTTGCCAGAGCTTTGCCAAGGAACCTGGTGTCTGAACAGCATCTTCATCTTCAGGTGCAAGACTCATGGACCTTGCACCCCTTTTGCAAATCTAGAAATAGAATTCACTGTTGAGGCGCTAGAATTATGCTGTTTAGTTTAAATAGCATCATGTATTTGCATCGCACTGATAGATATGTACGATAAATGTATTTGAATAGCTCCCCACTCACTGAACATCAGGTTAAGTGCCTTGCTTTAATGTTACGGCAGGTGGTTGACAATTTGATTGCCAGTCATGGTCCCTTAAGGCTACTAGAAACCACATTTGGCATAATATTAGCATGCTGAAGATAGTCATTACATTAAGAAAATAAATCTGTAATAACACATGTGCAGACAACAAACCATTCATAATACATGTGTACTTACAAGGTATTCAATATTTAACATATATATATACAGATAATACCGTGTCTAAAATGGGGGCTATAAAGTCGGTCGCAAGCATCAGTTGCAGTGGAAGTCATTCTATCCTCCTACAGGACCATACGGCACCTTATCTCCCAGCTGTGTCACTGTTAAACAATCCCCCCCAGGGCCTGGATTCAATCAACATTTGTTCCTACCTGTGGCTAAAAATGAAAAAAAAAAATTTAAAGCCATTTTTCTGCACTAACAAAGTTTGGTATGTTCAGAAAATTGGGAAGACCGTGTGGCGTGGTCTGCAGCGTAGCGAACCTGCACCCCTTGTGCAAAATTCACCCATGTGGCTGGGGGCTAGATTCTTTCTCCTCTTTTTACTCTACCGGACTGTCCACTTTTCTTCCATTAAAAACTAAAATAAATCAACCAAAATTAACTTACCAAACCTTTTTTCCATTAAAGAAAAAAGCTTGTTCAGAGTGTTGATTGACTCCAGGCCCAGGGCGGCTGATCCCAGGCCCCAAGGCTCTGTAGTGATTAAACAAGGCATGTGACAAGGCCAACAAATAGACAAACAGTAGAGGGAACCTTCTAGAATGTACTTACAAAATCAGTCAGCCTCCTCTTTGACCTTCTTCTTTCCAAAATCAGCCATTTTCCTCTACCTGTCAAGCTGTGCACAGATAATCTGCCCCTGAGTTTAATTTTCCTGGTGAAAAAAAGAGAAGAATTATTTCCTTATCTGAGAAGACATGAAGGACAAAAATTAGGACTGTCCCACATGGACCTTCAAGGGCTGTAGGTTGGTTAGTTAGTGATTACAGATTTAATAGTGGTTGTATGTCATTTTTAATAGTGGGTTTTGGTGAGTATGTCATTTTTAAATTGTGGTTTTTAGTGTGTATGGCAGTTTTGAAACAGTGCTTTTTGGTGAGTATGCAGTTTTTAATTGTGGTTTTTGGCCAGTATAGCAGTTGTTAATAGTGGGTTTTGGCCAGTATAGAAGTTTTAATAGTGATCTTTCGTCAGTATAGCAGTTTGTAATAGTATTCTTTGGTGAGCATGGCAGTTTTTAATAGTGGTCTTCTAATTGAGTTCTGCAGTGTTCTGTAATGTGCTGTATGGCAAATTATTACATTAGAAAGAGCTCATATCTTATACATTGAATTATAGACTGAATTATTAAAGTGACCACCCTGTTTCTGAAACTAAACCATTTGTAGAAAATAAAAATTTCTATGACAAAACAAATGACAAAGATCCAAACCTGTATTATGTTGAAACACCGAATAGAAATTGAACATGTGTAATCAATAAAAATGAGCAGTATGCTATGAATCAAGTGCACATTGCACGAACGGAAAGATCCTGAAATTCAGTCTCCCAACCTGATATTTCAGAGAAACCTTTGTATCTAGAGTTCCTTTACAGAGTTAATGAAAATGCAGGCAGCTGATGAGACTTGTATGGCGGATGTCAGATCAGAGCCGCCTTTAATTTTGAAAAGATCATTGACTATAAGAGCGAGGGTGGAGGTGTATGGATCCTCAATCTCTGACCTGCACCCCCCCCCCACCCCCCCCCCTCACCCCCAAGCACCAGAGCACAGTGAATATAACACCAGAGTGAGTCCAACAAGAGAATGCCATTACAGGCCCATTATGTGAGGCTGAGTGAAGGAAGAGAATAAATAAATGAATAATTTGTGTCTTTGCACATCAACAATTCAATAATTTATTATCGGCCTGTTCGCCGCATTGTAAAATAGAATAAAACTATCAGACTTTGGTCAGCAGTGCTTTTTTGATACCCAGCTAATGGAATAGTCATCAGAACAATTAAATATATTTACTTTCCATTGACATCCTTCCAGTTTGTGGAGGCCCGATGTGAGAAGCGCAGTCATAGCCTGGGCCTATGCACCGCCATAGACCGTCATGTGACATCACATCGTACCTCTGTTAGCGAGAGATCCTCCCCTGCCGGTTTGTTGACTCATCTGAGAGGATTCTGTCCGACCAAAGTGATATCACTGACAGACCCGCGTCGTCTGTTTGTTCAGATACACAGATCACTGTGTTGTGCTGTGCTGTTATTCAAAATTGTCAGAGATTGCAGTCATCTATTCAAGCCATGGCGCCATCTGTCAGACTTGATTGGCAGGTACAATACACATATGACGCGGCATAACAGACAAGTTTGCGACTCATTCTACAATGTGAGTCCGTAGGCGGCATGCAGTAGGGAGGCTCAAACAATGAGTCAGGGTTGAATTGTGGGTCTACAGTTTGCGTCAATATCAATCAATCAAAAAGTAACCATGGCCTCAGTTCAATCAAAATTAGGCTACACATGCCCCGTTTTTATACTGTGTAAAAGCACCATTAGCAATTTCTAAAGTACAATGGTGCTAGATTATCTAGTTTGTAGGTAAACGACGAGCATGGCCTGTTGTTGACTGAATGGCCTGTTGTCGTCATTATGTTATGTTATGAATATATTTACTTACCAGACACTTCTCTAGATTGATTTATGCACCAAACGTTTTAAACACACTTATCTGTTTATACAGATGGTAGACTTTACTGTAACAATTCAGGTTAAGCACTTTACTCAAAAATATAATGGCAGTGATTTATATGAGATTGCAAACATGCAACCTCTGAGTTAAAAGCCCAGATCCGTAACCGCTACATCGCTCTCCCACTGTGTTTGACACACACGACCGCTGTACACCTACTGCGTATACTTTGAGCCGGAATATACTGATTTAGAATTACTGTTCTCATGCGGAGAGATCCTAAAAGTTACCAACTCTCTTACTGGATGTTCTTAATTTTAAACAACGACATCTGAAATCTGAAACAGCATCATATACAGTAATTTGAGTGAAAATATCGTTCTTGTGCACTCGGTAATCATATGTGCATTTTAGTTTCCAACAATGTTTTTAAACCTTATTTAAGTGGATTTAGGAGGCTATTTAAAACAAGTTAGCCTCGGGGGAATTATATCCAATGACAAGATGCTAATTGTTAGCATTGCTCCAATTCAGGATTTACTATAATTTAGCTACAATGGTGAGACCAGAGGGGTATACTATGAAGCGAGATTAAGGGGATAGCGAGCTAAATTAAGCTTCAACCCTGGGTTTTCTGTATCACAAAGCCAACTCACTTTTAATCGGGGTATATTGCCACGGCAATTTACTCTGCACGGCTAACCTGCTCCAGGGCAGGTTATGTTCAGGATGACAGATTGAAACATATAAACGCACCGCCCTTTGACCAATCAACTCCTTGGCTTTGGAAAAAGGCGTCTCCTTTCCAAAGGATCTCGTAGAGATATGTGCGGATATTGAGGGAATCTCTTCGCAGGGCGAGATTAGTGAGTTCCACAAAAAAAATTCTGAATTTTTTTAATTAAAAAACGTTGATGTGATTTCTTCAGCAATATTTTAAACATTCTGTATCAAGTTTAAAGTGTAGAGCTCTAGAATGTAGCAGTACAGTCACATTAGAAATAAACTGTATGCCATTGTAGCCTACTGAGAATATAAATGTATTTGTTATGAGTGGGAAGGTGAATATAAGGTATTAACTAGCCTAACAAATTTAACCTACACGATGAGCATTTTCTATTTTTATTTTTCACAAAAGCTCCATCCTGGCTTTGTTGGAGGCAACGGTGTTGCTTTTTGCTCATATGATTGTTTCATGATCTTATCCGTCCATTATATCTGTCCGTATCAGTTTTTTTTCCCCACAGAAGAGAAATACGTTGCTCTAGTACAGCCCATGCTGCACCGCTATAGGCTCGTTGTTGCAGACACCGCCCCTTTTGTGGGAACGCGCACGTACCTTGATTAATAAAGCCAGTGTTCACTTAGCAAGTTGATAACCACGTTCGTAGTACCGGTTAAGCCAGATTGCGGTGTTCAGGCTTTCTGAAGCCAGCGAACGTAAATAAACCCTGGCTATGTTAAGCTTTTTTCGTAGTATACCCCGCTGGACAGCATAACTACAGCTGAACATACTATTTCGGGGGTAAAAAAAAACAACATAAAATGGATGAACTATTCCTTTAACCACTACACTGCTCTCCCACTATATTTGACACACAAGTCTGCTGTATGCCGACTGAGCATCAGCCTTCTGCTTTGACCTTTGGTAGCATAAATCTTAGCACAAGAAGACAGGAGATGGGAAATAATGTGACAGGGTTGCGGGAGCATCAGCCCCCCCCACCCGCCAGACTGAGGCGTAGGCCTATTTCTGTTTTGTTTTATGTCTTCTCGCCCACCCCAGTGTGTGCAAAAGCGAGGCCGAGTCGAGCGCCGATTATTTGTCTGGGCAACTCCGTCCGCTAATGTGCCTCAGTCCGCCGTTCGCGGGATTTAATGTGATTTTTCAGCCAGTGTATGAGGCCTGTCACATCGCTTCAATGCCCGCGGCGGGAACGAGCGGCTGTTTCCTCCGTACACATCCTGTTTCCTCAGGCTGGTGGTAATAAGCCAGAGGGACAAACCGCTGCCAGAAACGATCACACAGCGGCCCACTGGCCATGGTTTTATCCTGTGTTTTTCATGTTATGTTGATGAATATGACCCACCATGCTTGTAATGCTATGCCTGAAGAAGCATTATGTAATGAGTTTGGCACATTCTAAGATGAGTCTCCAGGGGAGGACTGAATTGCCGTGTATCTCACTTGTAAATATCACTCCACCAATAATCCAAAGGATGCTTTTTTTCTTATACTGTATGTGTGATACCACCGTGATTGAGTCCATCTCGTTGCACACACATACAGTATAATTGACATTGCGCAAGATTAGCTTTCTTTTAATTTCAGGATGAAATGTTAAAGTAATACTTTTGCATGTACAGGCAAACACTATACCTGCATTTTCTTTAGCACAGAACTTTTCAGTTTTTTTATATGGTTCAAAAGCTTATATGTGCCAGTGATGAATAATCAAATAAGGTTTGCAACAAACACATTTGTTGGGTTTGAGAAACCCATGTCCCGTCCTCACTATCTTCATTGTGATAAAATATCCTCTGTAGCAGAAACGGAAAAATGAGAGTCACCTGTCAGTGAATAATTGAGACCTCACGCTCGCTGCTGCACAGTTAGGGTTCGGGTTAGGGGCAGGGGAAATATTGCGCCTCCATAGAACCAGATGGGCCAGCTACCTAGGTGTGCTTTCACAGTTGGGTGTGGTGGTTCACCCAAGGTAAATGGGTAGGGCCATGTTACTATGTAAGTGACCGTGCCCCAGCCTGGCTGACCCGTTCCTATGTGGTCGGTTGAAATAGAGCTGAAACCCAACACCATGCTGCATCATGTTTACTGTAACTGCAACACCAAAGCCCCATTCATTATGAACCTGTGCACCTGGTGGCTTAATTAGGGTATGTCAGGTGTGGCACCTGTGTCACCGGCAGCCCCCACGTGATTCTAGAGACTGGAGGGGCCCTAGGCAGGAAATCTCATGGGGCCCTTCTGACGACTTCCACTGTCATCATGTTACCACAAAACACCTAAAACCCAGCCCTTTCTGGCCCCAGACAGTTACCTGCCTTGCCTATTTATAAGATTCGCCTCTGCCCCCACTGCAAACCATCACCGGGGGTTAGGCCTTACCTTCCACAGGGCCTTCCACCTGCCGAGCGTCGCAAACAGTCAGGACAGCAGATGGTGGAATTGACTGGGCCAGTGTTGACTGGAGGGGGGGGGGGGGTGGGGGGGTGAGGGTGAGCGGTGGGGAGAGTTACGCCACGCTTGTACTATCCGTAATGCAGGTCCTGACGGGTTCCATTAAAAGGTAAGTACATCAGAAAGGTTATAAAGCCAGCAGGGCTCAGTATCTCTCCCGGCCCAGACCCACAGTAGCTTTATTGATCCTGGGAATGTCATTAAACCCTTGGGCATTCTGGAGAGGGTTCACACGCGCTCCACGTGTGGACGTGAAAGCGGATGAGCTCATGCACGCGTATTGTGATCAGAAAGGAGCACGGCAGCATCTTTAATTGATTCTGGAGAGAAGGCAGACGGGCGTCTCTATCCCTGGGTGACACAAGAGAAATGTGAAACTACTAATGAGCTCATAAACAAATTGTTGTTCACAGGAGTTAAGGATAAATAGTCATCATGACAGATGACAGGCAAAGGTGAATTCAAGTACAAATGAACATTCAGCTTGGTAGATGTAATCTATTTTCAAAAACTCATCTTCCCAAGTTTGCCAGAATTCAAAACTTTTGCTTTTCCTCTGAATGACAGTTTGCTCCCAGTTGAGAGAGCTTGAGCCACCGAGGGGCATTTTTATTTTGAACAATGTCCCTCGGGTGGAGGGTCTGAAGCTTCGGGAAAGGCAAACCTCTGAGCTGGTGGTGAGGCTGAAGCAGCCGGACAGAAACCAAAAAATGGATCGGAGATGCCGTGTGGCTATCCTTGCAGCGAGATTCCGGAAAAAAAAAAACAGTCTTTATCAATTAACAAGTCAAAGTCCTCGTCTCCAACTTCCGAGTTCGATTGCAGTCAATGCCCGAGTCCAAGGCCAAGTCATCAGTGCTCAAGTCAAAGTCAAGTCATGAGTCCTAAAAATCAGGATTCGAGTTGGACTCGAGTCCGAGTCCTGGATGCACCGTTTATACATGAGGTCTCTTTGTGTGGGCCCCAATGCTTTTGTGTGTGTGTCTGTCTGTGCGTGTATACTGGTGCATGATGTGTATGTGTGTGTGTGTTTGTGTCTGACTTCATTTGATCCCTAAATCAGCCCACAGCAAAAAAAAAGTTTGCCTGTTAGAGCTATCTGCTAGCCTGTTAGAGCTACCTGCTAACCTGTTAGAGATATCTGCTAGCCTGTTAGAGCTATCTGCTAACCTGTTAGAGATATCTGCTAGCCTGTTAGAGCTATCTGCTAGCCTGTTAGAGATATCTGCTAGCCTGTTAGAGATATCTGCTAGCCTGTTAGAGATATCTGCTAGCCTGTTAGAGCTATCTGCTAACCTGTTAGAGATATCTGCTAGCCTGTTAGAGATATCTGCTAGCCTGTTAGAGATATCTGCTAGCCTGTTAGAGATATCTGCTAACCTGTTAGAGATATCTGCTAGCCTGTTAGAGCTATCTGCTAACCTGTTAGAGATATCTGCTAGCCTGTTAGAGCTATCTGCTAGCCGGTTAGAGATATCTGCTAGCCTGTTAGAGATATCTGCTAGCCTGTTAGAGATATCTGCTAGGTTATTAATTAAGTGCTTTCAAACTTCCAAGTCAGTGAGGCTGACTGAGAATTGATCAGGGATAAAAAAAAAAACATCAATTGAAGAGCCCATTTGCCGCGCCTGACCTAGATGTAGCCTAGTCACTGTGCAATAGACAGTTTCGTAGTCCCATGGAATGAATGTCAGAAATAGAAAGACATGTTTTTCTGTCAGCAGTTTAAAAAAAAAAGGAATTTACAAGGTCAAAGTTCAGAGCAACCTGAGCAGTGTATTAGTCAGTATTTCTTGTGGCCCAGAACAGGAAGGAAAGTCCACGGAGGGAGGATTTCATGACTCGCTGGTGCAGCATCTGGCAACCATCTATGGACTTGAATAACAACTGGGTCAGCATTGTTTGTCATGAACAAATAAAACGAATGCTGTTTTTTTGTCACTCTCCCCCCCAGACAGTTAAAGAGATTCTAAAAGCTGGGTAATGCAGGACAAACATTTAAATAAGTTAGAGGCCGATTGCAGAGTCATCCTTGTGCGTCGTATTTAACGCGCGACTTAACGCCGGATCCACTGCACTGCGCGCACTGGTTCCCCTTGGATGAGCTTCTTCTATAACAAGGCGCTGTGTCATCAACCACAGTGTGGACTGGTGGGGCCAGGTCCGTTCCTCCAGAGCTACTCACATTGCGAGCCACAGTGCAACTGAGGAGGGGCTGTTCCCAGATCAGGTCCCAATGCAAAGAACAGGATTTCACCTGAATTTTCGGCACGGTTGTTTGACTGTGCAGCCCCACTGAATCTCTTGCCCTTCCTTTCTCCTCAAAGTCATCACACTAAATAATTCAAAAATTTTCAGTTGACCTCCACAGTTTAAGAGGTTAAGCCATTTAATGACATGAAAAACACAAGATTACCAGGAACTATCGCCAATGAGGCTTTCTGAGGGCTTCTCGTAATCAGCCGTTCAAGTTAATGGATCTGCAGCCGGCACCTAAATGAGATGCAAATCACCCCTGTGGCAGTCGAATGTGAAAAGGAGAATGTTTTAATGGACTGCCATTGATTTGAGGTTGTGTCTCCAGTAATAGCTAAACTCCTTTGTTACCATCGAATGTCGGTCAGACATGACATTTACACATGGATGCATGTTAAATGTATACAAATTGTACACAACTTAAAAGCTTTTTGATACACTGTTACGATTTAAATGGGTGGTTTTTGACCTCACTTTCCTGATTGGTTCTCATTTTGCCCTTTCATAGCATCTGTTGGGTAAAAAAGAAAAAAACACAGCATGTGTGTCTTTACCTGGTCAGAATGTACAGAAAACCCCTCTAGTACGTTATTGAACAGCTCTCTTAACCCCTTTGTGCAGTACAAAATGGTACAAAACAGACGAAAATGGGTAAAATTAAGCCTCTGCGCAAAGGGGTTAAATAGTGCTTGTGAATGTGAGGTTGTACGTTTCACGGCTGAACTGTATGTACAGCTGACCGTGTTCAGTTTGACCAGCCTGGACCCTGTTATTCTGTCCTCTTGTGGCCCTTCTGGGCTGTGCCCTGTTTGTAACGTTGTGCACTTTGGGGGCCCCCCTCCCAAGACCACTCTCCCCATTTGCATTGCTCAGGTGTACTGAAGAAGAGCCACTTCCCACTTTGTACCCCAGGATGATGATAATAATAATAATGGGGCCGGCAGTGTAGTATAATGGTTAAGGAACTGGACTTGTAACCAAAAGGTTGCAGGTTCGATTCCCAGGTAGGACACTGCCGTTGTACCCTTGAGCAAGGTACTTAACCTGAATTGCTTCAGTATATATCCAGCTGTATGAATGGATACATGTAATAAGAAGTTGTATAAGTCGCTGTGGATAATAGCGTCTGCTAAATGCCTGTAATGTAATGTAATAATAATAATAATAATAGTGAAACAATGTTGCAAGGATAACAACCACATTTGTGGTATTCAGATCTTTTTTATTACATTGTAAGTCTTTGTTTTTAGTAGGTTTAGTAGGTTTTTTCATTTGACTGAAATGATTTATGAATACTGCTGGGACTAAATTTGACACTCTTGTTTCAAAACTCCATTTGTACTTAACACTTCCATGTGTCACGCTAGTAGGCACTGCAGTAAACTGTAGGCGGACGACCAGTTCCCTGCGTTAGCAATGCTAATTCAAACTTCCATCAATCATATGATAAAATTCAATTTTAACGCATCATCCGTTTGCTTCTTAGAATTTCCTTTATTGCACCTGAACGTGCGCCTTCAGCATTTTCTATGTCCCACAACTCTCTTTAAAAAACTTTGACTGTAATAGTAACTTTTGGGGGTGACTGAAAAATCCATATTTTTATTTTTCAAACAGTTATTTTCTATAATTATTGAATAAATATGAATTGGACTTTTGGTGACCATTGGGTAATGTAGACATGGAGGGTTGTGTGTGAAGTCTTCATGCAAACTGAAGGTAACTGCTTTCTGGCAATAATCATCTCTAAATATTATCAAATTCAGACAGTACTTTTTATTACTAAAACAATTAGCAGTTAAATCCAAATCAGATCCAGAACTAAACCAGAGTTAGTGGAGACATAGCACGATTCCTTTCTCTTTGAGGAATTCTTGCTGAGTAACCCAATCAGCTTCAGTTTCTCAAGTTCCTTTCATTTTATCTGAATGAACATGAAAGTGTTCGTACGTATGACATACCCACCGCTTCTCTGCTTGGCAGCCAGCATTGAAAGTTAAGGGCACGTAACAGCCCTGTGATAGACTGATGTTCCACACGTAACAATCCTGTGATAGACCGATGGTCTCTCAAGCGGACGCACAGTCCTCATACATCAAACTGTCTCCTGTCACAGAAATCAGATGGAGCCCTGTGACTAACTGAGGATTGAGCATGCTTCCACGCCAAGCTGTCATGTTATAAAGTCATGTGATTTGTCGTCTAGCGATGGCATGCACTAGGCTGAGTACCTGTGACAGGACTGCACAGGTGTGCGCCATGATGAGTGCAGGTCACACCTGCTTCTGTATTTAACTCATAACCAGGCTACATGCATTCCACCAAAGCATGTTTCCAATGTTGGTTGGCTATGGTCCATAAATCAGTTGGTTTTAGCATTTCTCCCTTGTTCCATACTTCCTTGACTAGGAAGTTATGGGTAGTTTGTAACAAGAGGTTCTGATACTGTCTGCATTGTCTATGTCCCCTTGGATGCTTTGTCTGTTTCTTCATGAATATTCATAAAGCGGACGATATACTTCATCAGACATGGTAGACGAAAAACGTTTAGATGAAGACTGAAGACGTCCACAGACACCTCGAACGATTTACTTGAGAAGACAAACCAGTTACAACTGTGATGTTTAGACCAATTGCAGGCGGGTCAATGTACAACGAACTTCGCCTGAGAAAATTCGCCTCGGCAGCCTGCGCAGAAGATGTTGTACGAAGGCAAAACAGAAAGTCTTTCTGTTCTATTCGATGTATGCAGATGTATAAATGTCTGAGGAAGTATGCTGTCTGATTTATGAGGCGGCAAATCAGAACATTTCAACAACAACAGAGATATAACTTTAGTTGGTAAGCTGGCTAGCAGGTCGGCATATAGAAACCTATGCACCATTCCCCCTGACAGGAAAATTCCTTTCAGAGGTCAGCCAGTATCCCATCATGCACAGCAGGAGAAGGTCATGTTGACATCACAACTTCTCCTCTCATGCTCCAGGGGGATATACTATAAAGCACGATTTAGGATGAGTTAGCTAATTAACTTCACAGAGTAAAACCCGGAACAGCTCTTTTTACTATAGCACATGTTCCATATTTGGGAGGGTTCTGGGTTTTACTCAGTGCAGTTATCCAGCTAACTCAGCAATCCTGCTTCATAGTATACCCCCCAGGACTGCTCTTGCCCTGTCTTTGCCTTGATCCAAATGCGAGTCGATTCACTGCCAAGATAAAACAGGGTGTAAGAGACTCTGCACTTTGAAGAATAATGTTGTTGTCATATCCTGACCGGACTCGGAGAAACTCCCTGACCCCTGCAGTGTGGCAATAGATTTCCTGCTGACTTGGTTCAGTGGCAAACGACTACGCTGACTGATTTTTTTCACTTAACATAATTCATAGGCTTGGCTGAAACGAGTGCCTTCTGTGTTCTGGCAAGACGACCTCCCTGCTTAATCACATGGCAAACAAAAACTTTTGGATCCATTCGAGTGGATTAAAAGCTATAGCTACTTTGTTTCACTGCTGGATAGCGTATTGATAGTGCTTTTCAATTCCTGCCATCTAATGAAAACCAAAATGCACTTTTTTAATTGAATTAATGGCACCTGCTCAAAATAAAGAATAGTACAATGCCAAAGAGGAAGAATAAATAGAACTTCTAACTAAGCTTATTGGATTTAAAAATAGCCTTAAAGTGTAATAGCATTTGAAAGCCATACCGTCCATGGAGTGAATTAAACTTTTTAAAGGCGTACCGCACTCTCACAAAGCAAAAAGGGGAGTATCTATGGCAATTCTATGACAAATAAAAAAAGGTGGTATTAGTCAATGCTATTTTTATGCAACCCTGTTTTGTTTTACAAGTTCAGTTTAATTTTATATTTAAATGCTTATCTACACAGTCACCAGGCAGAATTATGTTTTTGTGACCTCAAGTTGCAGGGTCCTTATATCAGTTCACTGTATCCTATGAGGCTAATCTTAATATTAGTGTATCAGAGAGGAGGGCATAATTTGCATAGTGTGCTTAGCCAGACTGTAGTTTAAAAAGCATGAGTACAGAACCTCTGATAACCGGGCCCTTTAAGCTAGTGTAAAAGTGGAATTTGCAGTGAGATGGTGTTCCCCTAATTAAAAAAGGACAAAATTAAATTAAATTCAAGAATAACAAAAATGTAGGTCCATGCAGGGTCCATTGTTCTCCGAGGTTTTTTCAGTGTCTGAGTGCACATGGCTGAAACAGCAGCAGCACGTTTTCAATAAAACATGCAGATCAATCATTTATTCATTTAAAATGAAAGAGTGGTGGCCTGTCCAGGATATTCAAAGTGCAGCAGGCAGGATCTCAGCCTTCTTCAAACAAGCTGGAACGCTGTTGCCAGGACCAAAAGCTTGCTTTTTCCCCAGCTAGGCCTATGACCCTCTAAAGCCATCAAACCTCTCACTGCACTGCACTTAGGCTGATGAGCATCACATGGAATTATGGGACGGCTTGTGGTTCGACAAATTCTCTGAAATAATATGTGAAAAAGAACTGGAGCACACATGCATCCCTTGCGTGTACTGTATATACATAAAACAGTCCTTCCTCATCACTGTGTTTTACACCTAGAACTAAACCTGTTACATGAACATGTTAGTGCTCATAATGTTTTCTCATAAATGTGCGTAATTTCAGAATTGATCCAGCTTGGATTAAACAGTAAAAGTTGCTGCTGATCTATTGAAGAGGACTGAGAGGTATGGCGATGTATCGGCCTCCGAAACAGAGAGCTTGTGATACAAAAACTAGCTGACAGATGCACAAAATACCTGAAAGTGCTGACACAAGGGACGCCTACCAGCTGGCTTTGTGGAACAATCTCTACAAACGGTACCAAGGGAAGAGGTTCAGTGGAAGATGCCATGTTAGCAGCTCAACGTGGGGCTCTGTGGAGAAAGGACAGATGACATGTCTAGGCCTCTGTCTACATTAAGCTTTCGTCTTCCATGACTTGACATACGGCGGGCCTGTGCGGCATTGGGTAGAGGACAATTCCCCAGCCATCTCTGAGGAAGAGCTGTGGGCGGCTGATGTTGGGAATTCCAAATGCTACCAAGCCCCAGAAGTAGTGCTGAGTCTATGAACATGGTTAAAGCATTCATGCTGAATGTTAGATTGCACTGAAAAGACAAACTCTACCTCCCACTGTCAGGTTCCCAGGCTCATAGACTTAAGACTAAGACAGTATTTTTTCTTAAATATTTTGCATTAAAAACAATTCTAAATTATAACTTGAAAACATGATCGGATGTTTTTTTTAAATCGGACATCTGTTTAACGGTGAAATATAAGTCAGTATCTCCTTTGTTATAGAAAAAAAATGCTGCAAAAAACACTTATCAATAGGTCTCCAACCTGAGCTGTATAACTAACCTGAGCCGGTGTAACAGTAATGTTAATTCAGAGGTCTCTCTCTCTCTCTCCCTGCCCCCAACCTCTTTTTCAGACTCACTCTCTTATTCTTTTCATTTTACGACACAACTACTGGAAATATTGATCCCAGGAAGGGAGCCATTAAAATCTGGCCCCATGTGGCTGCCCGCAAAGACAGTATTAAATATTACAGGATTCCCTGTTCACTCCACTCTTGAGTCATAGCCTTGACTGGCCAGGGCCACTCTACTGTCTTTAAGAGAGATAACCAAAGTGGCTGCACGACTTACACATTTCTGTATGAGAAAGAGAGAGAGAGAAAAAGAGAGAGAATAAGAGAGAAAGGGAGAGAGAGAGAGAGAGAGAATGAGAGAGAGAGAGATAGAGAGCAGGGGACTATGGCATCTTCGCCAGCGATATGACAGAGATTCTTATGAGGAACATTAGAAAGGGAACATTTAGCTGAATAGACACCACAGATAAGGGATCCAATATCAACCAATAGTCTATACAATGAATAAAAAGGTAATAAAACATGAGAATACAGGCTTCCCAAGTGGCTCAGCCAGTGAAACTGTGAAGCTTCTCCCAGGGAGTGAAGGCTGGGCCCTATAGCCGAGAAACTCAGTTACGCCATTATCTAATTATAGCCAGCCAAGGTTTCCATTGCATTAGTGTCTCCCAAGTATGTGCCAGACATCCACAGTCTAACAGTCGTCAGTTATATATGCTTCTACTCACGTTGCCATTAACCCGGCTGTCAAAACTGTGTGGCCTAGAGTGAGGGAAACCATTTACTTGCTCGCAGGTCAATGCATCAGAGGAGTGCACATGTCTGAGCTGCAACGTCCTGTATCTCTCTTGCCCTTCCTGTCCAAAACACTTGAACGAGCTGTCAATAACCAACCGTCTGTTTTTCTCTACCAGAACAACCTGCTTGACCCCCATCAGTCCGACTTCAGAACCGGGCATTCCACGGAAACTGCTCTCCTGGCTGTGACTGAGGCACTCTCCACTGCTAGAGCCTCATCCCTCTCTTCTGACCTGATTCTACTTGACCTGTCTGCAGCGTTCGACTCGGTCAACCACAAACTCCTGATCTCCACGCTCTCTGAGATGGGCATTTCTGGGACTGCCCTCTCCTGGTTTGTATCATACCTCACTGATAGATTCTACCAAGTCTCTTCGAAGGGTTCTGTCTCCCCTGTCTACAGGAGTCCCGCACGGATCTGTACTGGGTCCTCTGCTGTTCTCCATTTATACCAAGTCTCTTGGTTCAGTAATTAATTCACATGGCTTCTCATACCATAGTTATGCTGACGATACTCAACTCTTCCTCTCTTTCCCTCCCTCAACCCAACAGGTGAAGGAGAGGATATCTGCTTGTCTGGCCGACATCTCTGAGTGGATGACTACCCATCACCTGAAGCTCAACCTCGACAAGACAGAGCTCCTCTTCATGCCATACAAGACCTCCCCACTACTTGACCTCTCCATCACCGTTGACGGGACCATGGTGGCTGCCTCCTGCTCTGCAAAGAACCTGGGGGTGGTCCTGGACGACCAGCTGGACTTCAAAGACCACATCACGGCGACGGCACGGTCCTGCAGGTTCCTCCTGTACAACATCAGGAGGGATCGACCACCTACACACACACTACTCCCCCCCAGCTTCTGGTCCAGACTATGGTCACCTCATGCCTGGACTACTGTAACTCCCTGCTCGCAAGCTTACCAGCCTGCGCCATCCTGCCTCTTCAACTAATCCAGAACGCAGCTGTCCAGCTTGTATTCAACCTCCCGAAATTTTCACATGTCACCCCCCTGTTGAGGTCACTCCACTGGCTGCCAGTTGCAGCCAGGATCATGTTCAAAATTCTGACCCTGGCTTCTTGGTTCAGTAATTAATTACTGAATTACTGAATTAATTCTATGCCAACCCTGCCTGCGTTCCGTCGTGGCCTGAAAACACACCTTTTCAGACTTCACCTGGACTGATACTTATCTAGGACCTCATGATACTTGTTCTTGTTGAACTGTGTATTGAAGTTTATAATATTTAGAATAGAATTGTAGTAGAGCCGATTTACCCAGTTTACTGTGAACTGCATTCGATGTTCATTACGAGGGA
Organism: Ilyophis sp. 1 JC-2022; assembly: GCA_022702515.1. NCBI lineage: Eukaryota > Metazoa > Chordata > Actinopteri > Anguilliformes > Synaphobranchidae > Ilyophis > Ilyophis sp. 1 JC-2022. The sequence continues at coordinate 10,371,301 of CM040400.1, read as the reverse complement.
TAGCTGCTACTTTATGGGAAGAATGTGCTTTATCTTATCTGATCTGTAGTTACTTCGATGACGTTTCTGTATGCACTTACTGTATGTCGCTTTGGATAAAAGCTTCTGCTAAATGACTGTAATGTAATGTAATGTAATGTAACACAATGGATAAGAATGGTACTCTGGAAAGTGGAACATAAAGAGGAGATACCTGGGCTGTGCCCCAATATTCTTCACTCTCCACCTCCTTTCTTCCACTCCTCTCCTCCACTCATCTCCTACAAGGAAGTATGCAAAATAGCCTGTACATCTACAGTATACGATGTACCTGACAGTGTACCGACGGTTTGCGTCGAGTCATACATTAATATTTAACCATTAATATGTAATTAAGATGTAACCAGCAACATTACATAAAAACACAAAGTTCCGTTTCTGGGGCACGGAGGGGAGGAGGGTGCCTTTTTAGAGTATTGGGACGTACCCCAACAGTCCATGAGCCTGACAGTTGATGCTCTGTTGTGGGATAAGCACCTAATGTCCCGGATTGTGCAAAACTAATGAGCAAGTCAGTTTCTTCTTGTGAGGAGTCATGATCTCAAGTATGGGGCTAATTTGAGGTGGTCATTCGAGCAACCTCAATCACTCGTACGTGTGTGCCTTACTGTAATAACGAATTATAACCATTCGTTGCTAGTTAAGCATCAAATCGAACTTCCTTTAGCGTGTGGCACATGCGAAACAGCTTAGTGTCAAAGCTAAACGCCACCATCTCAGTGTCGTCTTATCCGAGTGAGCTTCAAGGCATCCTTTACTGGGAGCAGCGACATAGCTATGCTTTTAGCGCCTGACAGCTCTGCTCCTTGGTGTTGGTAAGTAGTTCAGACCTTTAAAGATAGTTCTTTCACCTAATTCTGTCAGAACAAATTAGCCATTTTTGGTCAAAAGGAAAAATAAAAAAATAAAATAAAGTAAAAATTTAATTTCCCCAGTCCGTAAGGAGAAAGTTATGTGAAGGTTGCAGGGACATCGTCCCCTAGAGGTGAGGGGGTAGATTAAATCACTCCTCGAGTGCAGGGGGTTTGTAACTTGTTTGCATGCCATTTGCTCTGTGGCAGATGCTCTCAGAACAGTTGGGAGCAGCATCTGACAAGCGCTCCTGTGAAATTCCCAGCGTCTAGAGAAGAAACACTGGCTCATTTCAACTGAATCCGTCACGAGGTGTTTACTCAGGGTGACCAGATGTCATGGTGTTTTACACAAAATATTCCATTGTCATGACAATTTCAGCTATTTCTGAAAAACCACAAAAACATTTTTTTTTGAAGGGGGTGGAAATCTAGAACTAGCACTCCAAAACTGTTTTTGCACTATAAAAACTTTCTATTTTATTATGTTATACAATTTATGTTATGTCTATCTCTGCACACCTGGATGTTAAAGAAAGCTGTCGTCCAATTTTATACTCGCTTTTACCTGACATCACGATTGCATGTTTTCAGACTTTTCTTCGGAGCCGAAATTGACAGTTGTTAAAATGACCCCCTTCATTTCAGCACAGAAGCATGAGTGTGTCCCATAATCAGGCCTGACAGCCTGCGTCAAAATCTACACAGGGAGTCCCTGCAATGCATAACTCATCAAGGGTGACGTTTTCAGACAGTTTCTTCTCTGAAGAGAAGTCTAAAGATGTCTCTGACATCCCCGCCCACCCCCACCCCCAAACTGGGTCCACCCCCCGTATGCCTATACACCGCCGTCGACTTTAATCCCCCAAACTGGGTCCACCCCCCGTATGCCTATACACCACCGTCGACTTTAATCATTCGCTGCTTCTCTGTTGTGACAGGCACAGATTTCATCCAAAGCGTTTGCCATCGCTGGATTGCTTTCTGCTTCCACATATGATGCTCCGTGTGCTTGGACCTGAAGCTGTAGGTCACGGGATAGGAACTACGCGTGAAGCGCGCGCTCGGCACGGCGGCGCAGGCAACGTCGTCCTATCCGGACCCCGGAGGTGCGCGGGGGCCAAATTAAGCAAAGTTGCTGAGCCCCTGGAGCGCAGGCCCTCAGGGTCGTTTAAAGATCGTTACGTAAATGCCATGTCGGTGGATTCATTTGTTTTACGCAATAAGCTGCCAACCGTTGCTGTCGGGAGCGACATCGGCGCGAGTCCCGGCTGTTTCACTCTCCACTTCTCCCCAGCTTTGCACCTGTGGCTACTCTGCAAAACTCACACACTGAGCAACACGATTACAGAGTGTTGCTTCTCTCTCCTATGACCCTATGACTTTAACACTTGTTTAGAGATGAGCCTCACTTTCTCACCATTTGCACAGGTTAATGTGTTACTTTCGATTGTTACTCTCTGGGCGCTGTTGAACTGACAAACAGACCCATTGGGAGGGTGCGCTGAGAAAATATAACCCAGGCAAACTATGTGGTTGGACATTTATACATAAGCCTGGACAAGTCCGCTGGTGTATAGTTGGCATGGCCAGCAGCACCTTCTCTGGAACCCATTTTCTAATCGCTCAATGTCAAAATAATTTCAAGCTCCATCTAAGTGTACATTTTGAAGGACAACCGTAAAACATACTCATGCTGATTTATAAATAAAATAGCCTTTGGTGCCCTGAACTTCAATGGGATGGTATTCTATTTAAATTCCTGGAGTTGATACCGCATGAGATACTTTTAATGAACTTGGAAAGAAAAAAAAACGCTTATTTATTATAGAATTTCTAACAGTGGCCCCTGGAGGGCCATGAACAAAATGTCAATTAACATTTAAAATCCTCATGTCTTTAAAACTGTACTGTAACTTCAAGGGAAAATTATTTACATTGCAGACTCTACACACTAATTAATGCCCCCTGCGCAGAGATATGACGGATAATTTTGTAGTCTAAGAGGCATACTGTGAAGATATGGGGGCAATAACCTCCTTGTTTGCTTCCTGCCAGCCAAGATTCGCAGATGCCCATGCTGAACGTGCTGTGACGGTGGCCTCTTTGCCGCTCGGCCGCGTGTTTTGACAGGATCATGAAAGCAACGCTAAATAATAAAGTCGGGTTAGTCTGAGTCATCGATCTTCTCGCCCGCCCCCGATTAAAAAGTCTGAAGCGGTCAGTCTGTATAGGTGCGTGGGTGGCTCGGTTGGGGGTTGAGGTAAATACACATTGATGTTAAAAGTTGTGGGGAAGGAAACATGGGGAGCGTTTGAGACGAGAAAGAAAAGAGTATGAGCGGGCAGGATGAGTTTGTTCTCAAAATACAACTAGATTTGTTCATCGCTTAGAATCAGCGACCAAAAACTTCAGCATTTGTGTTTGTGGGCCTGTTGAACTAAAAGCCACTTTTGTCCCTTTTGTCTGTTTCATGAGGGTTCTTACATCTCTGTTCCGTGTCATTGAGAAGGAAATGGAAAGGTTGCTCCAGGGTTCCTCTTAATTAAAAATGATTTATTTCCGTCCATGGGAGATGGCACTGGCAGTTTCCTTGCTGCGATCTGTTAGAGGTCAGCCAAGTCTAAACTTGGTTAATTAAGTTCACAGAAAGTTAATTGCATAATCTTTGTGCAAATTGCGTTAACGAAGCTGTGGTTAGCAGATGAGTCTGATAAGGCTGTGTCCCTGAATTTAAGATAAAATAAGGTTTTGGCTGCATTTAAACTCTAGTCCATGTGACTAGCATGTGCGTGTGTGTGTGTCTGTGTGTGCGCACGCATGGGCATGTGTGTGTGTGTTTCTGTGTGTGTGTGTGTGCGCACGCATGGGCACGTGTGTGTGTTTCTGTGTGTGTGTGTGTGCACGCATGGGCATGTGTGTGTTTGTGTGTGTGCACGCATGGGCACGTGTGTGTTTTTTCTGTGTGTGTGTGTGTGTGTGTGTGTGTGCGCACGCATGGGCACGTGTGTGTGTTTCTGTGTGTGTGTGCGCACGCATGGGCATGTGTGTATAAAAAGCAAAGATAAAGAGAGAGTGCAAGAGAGATAGGGTGGGGGAGATAGTGTGAGAGTTCCCCAGTGCCGCTGTGATCATGTGACTCTATTAGGCCCATTATACACACAGGATTAAATCCAGTTACATATAAAGCCAGAGTCCCCATTACCAGGGCTTCAGGGCAGAGATAAAACATAACTGCAATAAATTAATGGGAAATGTTTTGAAGAGAAAAAATATAACTGCATACAGTGAACACCATAATTCATTAGACAGTGACACATGTTTTGGTTATTTTGGTTCTGTACTCTAGCACTTTGAGTTTGAAAGGATACAATGACAATGAGGTTGAAGTGCAGACTGTCAGCTTTAATTTGCGGGTATTTTCATCAATATCGAATGAACTGTTTAGAAATTATAGAACCTTTTGTACACAGTCCCCCCCATTTTCAGGCAAATATTGGACAGTTTAACATAATGTAGAATAAAGTAATAATTTTAAATATTTGGTCGCATATTCTTTGCATGCCATGACTTCCAGATGTCTGTGACCCAACAATATCAAAAGACTGTTGATATCTTATTTTCTGGTACTCTTTGGTACTAAATCCATCTACAAAACTGACAATAAATGAATAAATAGATAAATAAATAAATAAATAAATAAATCCCCTTTAACGATGTTGTCTCTTTTCAATAATAACATATTATGCAGTTATATGTATGGAACATATATGCAGTCATTTTTTATAAAGTGCACTGAAATAAATGTATTTAAACTACTGTTGAATAATTTAGTAATTTTTAAAAGTAAGAATAATGACCTTATTATTACTGAAACCTCAAACAGTAGCTACAGCTGGATAGAGCACCGAGCTTACTGAACCTGTCCCACCAAGCTCAGGCAGCTCCAAAGGTCGCGGGTCTCATCGAGATTTAGCAAATCTGCTTACTTTTTGAAACTTAGCCTACATTTTACAGTTCGCAAATTCACGCAATTATTTGATTAAAAACGATCCGATTTTTATTTGCGAAAAGTAATTTAAGGTAGCATTCAGATGATGGCTCTTAGTTCCTCAGCCCTGCCCCAATCACGTGGTCCTGACTGCACCGGTGAGCGAAGCAATGAGAAGAGGTTCGATTCCGAATGAAGATCCAGGAAAGATTTTATAATTTATTAAATTACAAACGTATACTTACCAGATTACATGTTTCTAAAAAAATAAGTAAAATCTAATTTTAAACAAAATTTTCCCAAAAACTTTTTGAGAAATAAACATTTGTTCTGAGCAAGTCTCCCCGCGCTAGATAAGTCATCAGTACTTTGAAGAAAAAAAATCACGTTTGCGTATGGAGTGCCGTTTTCTTCCTCCAACGGAGGAGTTTGTGCTTACCACTTTGACCTTTCGTATATTTTATCCATGGAGCGCAGACGAAAGCATGTATCAGACAACATCCACCAGGCTTTCTATCTGACAGGCGTGCATTTGGAATTTAAACTTGAATATTGTTTGTTTCTACACAGAACTCCGTTAATCGAGGCTGTGTGATAACAGACTGGGCTGCTACTCGTGCAGGACCACAGAACACCGGACGCAAGGGGGACAGGGCAGCTTTTTATTCATTGCCAATTTTCATTGGGATATTTATTTCGTTTTATTTAAATTCAGCTCCCAATTTCCAAATGGGATAAAACTGCAATAACGCGGTGTTAACCGGGAAATATGTGCAATCGTGTGTCATTGAGTTGATTCTTGGCACGAACTTGGATGCACGCTGCCAGAAAACGGGATGCTAGCTGAAATCGAAACATCCCCTACCTCTTCGAATCACCCCGGAAAATCGCGGTGCTTATTCTTTTTAGGACATATCCCGTTAAAATTGTAAGACTAGCTAAGCGAGCGGAACTTAAGACACATTCGTGTCTATATCAACCTTTCTGTTAATATTTCATACATTAAAGACATAAACAGACTAAAACTGAAGTTTTGAGCGTCAACTGCTATTAACCGATGGCTACCTCCGCAACTCTGTTTCTTCTCTTCCTCACCGTGGCAAGTAAGTATAACACTACAGTTGTAAGGAAATAATCGAATAACATGATTTATCCTATGATGGTTACATTGATTTGATTTCACCGAAACGCTTTTCTGGCGAGTGTTTAAGGTAGGGCAGATGTGCGCGTGACGTTTACGTAAAATTGCCTAATAATGAACAATATAACGCTGTTGAGGCATAAAGACACATTTATTTAGAACGATAGTGACTGAAGTACCTAGATGCTTTGCATTAACAGCTGTATTCGTTGACTATGTCCGACGTCTGATAGGCTACTTTGTGGAAATCAAATCTGCCTAAACTCTCGTGGGTGATAATATATGAACTCTACAGAAGTCAACTAGAACTTTAAATTCCCAAACACATTGAATAACACTGTATTTAACGGAATAATAAAAGCATAATGAGTAATGACACATTTGACCGTTATTTTAAATTGTTTTTCTTATGGCTCGTGAAATATGTATCCTATATCAACTGGAAAGAAGTAGTGAATTCTATTGTAGAATGAAGAGAAGCAACGGGACTACGTGGCCTGTTTTGTTTAAACCTTTTAAAGGCTACCCACGAAGGGAATAATTATGTTGAACTGTTATGAAAGAAAAATAAAAGGTCAATTCATAACTCAGTCGTCTGATACATAACTCAATCGTCTGGTAAGTATTTTTTAAAACAATAGTATCATTAGTTGAAGAAGGCATTGGGGTTGAAACAGGTGCTAGTATGTCAAATAATGAATAATGTTTTACTTGCGTAATTATTGTGTAGTCACGTGTTTTATTCCGTACTCATTCCGTGCAATTAAGTTTTCTATTTGGGAAAAGGCCTATAAAATAACGTATATTCCACACCAATGCTCGTAATTACGGCATGGATGAAAACCCCATTGTCTTTATTCCCTCCACTACGTACTCACAATTTGATTATAAATGGTAATGCCACATCATCAAGTCTCCAAACCTGTTTAGCTGAAATCCACCCTAAGTCTATTAGATTTAAAGGACTTTAAGATAAAAAAAGAGTCTTATTAGCCATTTCCACAAAGGGATCTAACTCCTATGTCTTTGAGAAATAATGACTGAATGTTGAAAAGGATTATTATTTAATATGTTTCATAGTGTTTTAAAATGCTCTCTCATCCTTTTTTGGTAAAATGTTCTGTTTGGGAATCATTTGGATGTTGTAACTGAAAACGACACATAACCCTGCCATGTGTTGATGATGTCATCTACAGGGGCCAGTGAAAACAAAGCGTAATTTAACCGTAATTACACAGAGGAGTAGAAATCGTCAATGGGCACTTCTCATTGGACACGGAGGAGCACTCCAATGGAAGGGGTCACTGGATGCCAGTGTTCACTCTTTGTAACATCGGCTCTAAGGGCACGAATAATCACTCATTGTTTGTTTGGATTGCACATGATTTAGACAGGTTTTCAAGGGCTCACTTGCAACAGAAGTTGAGTTCACCACATCAAGTATAATTCTCCCCCTATTTTCTTGCTGTCCTTGGTGAGTGTAGTAATAGTTGGCATGCAGGAAGGCATCCCTAGATACATTAATAACAAAATAATAGCATTAGTAAATCAAAGGTGTTCATTGAACATCTTTAGACCTCTAGCTTGAACCTCCCCAAGTGTAGGGTCACGTCCAGCTAACAAAGCGCCCCTCGGAATGACGTGTCAAAAATTTTTAAAGTTGGCAGTGCCGTGAATGCAAGTCCCCCTAAATCAGAACAGAGAAGGTGTCTTAAGTTTAATAGTTTGATCATAAAAAAACGGATTAATTTGATCTCTTAGGGCTTAAAATTACATATCTCCCCCATGAAATGTTTGTGATTGCCGTAGAAATCTTACCATGTTGCTCCAACACAGGTGTTCATCCCAGGCTTGCTCACGGTTTTTCCTTTTTCAGTGTTTTATCCCTGTCTGCACCCCTGAAATTGATTCGGATTTGTCTGTGACTGTATTTTCTAGGTCAATGAGTGATCTGCTTGCCTTATTAAATCCACATACTTGCTTGTAAATACACTGGATAAAAACATCTAAATCTCTGAATGTAATAATATAAAACTGCTGTGTAATATAATGTATATCCAAGGCGTTTTTTTTAAAGACTGGGTTTCTGTATGATTAATAGAAGATGAAGTGACGGGTTTGAGATTCGGTCACGTAATTCAGCTTCGGATTGGATCTCACCGGTGGCATGGTTGCCATGACCTCTTGGTGAGACTGCAGGCTGGAATCAAAGATGGCGCCATTGTGGCCTTGGCATCTGCAAACAGTGATGCTGAGCCTCCAGTTTAGTTGAGGTTTATGCAAATCCGCGACAATTTGGTAGTACGAGTTTACTACTGAAACACAAGAAAAGATGAGTGTCTTACAACCCTCTTTCATCAGTGAAGATGATGACAGGGATCACAGTAACCATGGTGATGATTGCGACTATCACGGTCACAATGAGGACAGTTTCATCGTTAGAGATAAGAGTATGGGCACAGTCTCACGTGCTTTAATGACGCTTCCTCATTAAAAGTTTGATGGCGATATTGTCAGTGTGCTGTGCTCTCGGGCCGGCACACGCAGCGTGCGCACACGTCTGGCATACGGCCGCTCTCACTCGTCTAATTACATCTTTGCTTAGTCCATTATGAAAAAGTGCTTCAAAGTGCTGGAGGAAAGATTTACTGCTGCCTGCATCTACAATTTGGAGAGCAACAGATCAGGCGGGCGAGAGCAAACATATTTCTCACGTGCGCGTGCAGTATATCTGTCTAGCCAGGACTGCATAGCAAGTTAATTAACATTGGCGATGCTGCACACAGTACTCTATGCTGTTATAAAGATACCCTCTATTGCAAAACAATAAGGTCCTGTTTTACCCACAGGGAACACTGTCGATTGACTTGGGGGCAGGTACTGTTTTTATTTCTCTGTCTATGGGGTGCCCATTCAGCTGCGCTTCCACAAATGTGCACTCTCCTTGGTATAGAGGTGTGTGTGCACACTGTTGCAGGAGTGTCAATGCGCATTTAATGCACTGTTGCAGGAGTGTCAATGCACATTTAATGCACTATTGCATTAGTAGCATATATTAAAGTTACCAGAGGCTATTTTAAATTACAGTTTGATCGTCGCTCTTATTTCCTTTGGAAATACATTTATGGATGTTATTGTCCTTTATTTTTGGTAAGGTGACTGTGAACCTGTTAATGAGGTACTCAGCAGAATGTGTGACCTGTGAGCTCGTCGCTCTTAATACTGGACCTCTTTTTCCCATTGCCTGGATCATAGACTGAGCAGCTGCACTCTGTTTCCAGGACTGTGAATGAGAGAACACAAAATTTATTAAGGAATCTCAAGCTGGTGCCTCTGTATGAGTGTGTGTGTGTGTGTGTGTGTGTGTGTGTGTGTGTGTGTGTGTGTGCGTGAATGTGCTGTTCTCAAGTAAAAGACCCAAAAATATTCAGTCAGCAAAAATCTAGACAAATTCTCTGCCAGACTTATCGTTTAAAAAACTTCAGTTTTGTTTGAGTAGTTTTAGACTTTTGTTAATGTTGACTTTCACTCCATATAAAAATGAAAAGTAATACATATTACACTTGAAAAAAATAAGCCGGAAACATGATAGAAAAGCATCTATCCGTTCTCAAGATACATTTTTTATACCTGCTGGTCCGAAAATCTTTTAAGATCTTTAAAAAAGTGTACAGAACTCTTTTTGACAGTGATGACATACACGTATTCTACTGTAAAGGGGAATTAATATGTATATCTATGCTAATAAAATTAAATAAATAACGATGGAAATTAAAAACCCTAACATTCTACAATTACAAAATTCATCCTGATTTTGGAACAGAACTCCAAACAGTGACTGTGTCATCTGTCTAATACATCCTTTGGCAAGATAATACAATCAGGGACGAGCAGGTGGATCGATATTTAGAGTTTACGCTGACATCTGGCCTTATTCTCAACAAATGAATGCCTGTGAATCTCCATAATTTTGCGGCCAAGAGAAAGAGTATGGCACTTGGTTGTGGAAATATGGGCAGTTTTATAGCACGCCCACTACCGCAGAGGAGATATCTGGGTAATTTCTGAGTGCTTTATGAGGTCACAGTAGCGGCCTGATCATCTCATGCCTTCCCTCAGCTCCTGGGCAAGGCTTTTGTTGTGTTAATACAGGGGCGTGGAGAACCATCTGAGGCTTGAAAGACAGTGGCTGTAAAGAAGGAAACTGCAGATGGCAGCCATCTTAATAATTCACAGTGGACATTTCTGCAGCCTCGGTCCCGGCTTTGTTTTGAATGTTTTTGTCCAAAGTGGAGGAAATTAAGTGACTTTCAGCACATCTCAGTGTGTCCGTTCGTGACTCCTTCTGGTGGAAAATGGAGCCCTCTTTGTCATGTTTGAAGAAAGAGTTTTTAATATGTGGGATCTTTGCATATTAATGTGTGGTGACTAGATAAGTCTAGAAAAGATAAGGGAAGAAAAAGTCTTTTGCTGAATTATTAAAGACAAAATGTGCACCTGGGTGATATTTTATTCTTAGCAGTCTTGCGTGTGTGTGTGTGTGTGTGTGTGTGTGTGCATCTGTGTGGTGTATTTTGGATAATGGAGTGGGTTAGTGGGAGCGGTTGGTGTAATGCAGTGGTGTCAAACTCATTTTCACCCCGGGCCACATCAGCATTATGGTTGCCCTCAAAGGGCCGGTTGTAACTGTAAGACTATAAATATAACCATACTTGGGATTTTCGCGGACCTCCATTATAATTGTTGACGGGGGGGGGGGGGTGCAATCGCCTTTATTTTTGTTGACGGGTACCGCGGGTGTGCGTTTGTCTGTTATATCGTAAAAGTAAATCCCCGTTAACCAGCCACGTAGATACACGCGTCAGATACTTAAGTTCTCGCGGGCCGCATAAAATGACATGGCGGGCCGGATTCCGCGTCAGATAATTAGGTTCTCGCGGGCCACAAAAAATGACGTGGCGGGCAGGATTTGGCCCGCGGGCCGGGAGTTTGACACCTATGGTGTAATGGGTAACACTGTCGCCTTGTAAGAAATAGGTTCTGGGTTCGAGCCCCCATCCCGGTACTCCCTGCGTGGAGCTTGCATGTTCCCCATGTTTGCGTGGGCTTCCTCTGGGTATTCTGGTTTCCTCCCACGCCAGACATGCATGTCAGGTTAGGTAAACTCCTGCTATTATGAACTAAGACACTGGCCTCAGAACTGGAGTTGGTCCCTGGGCTCTGTACTGCTGCTGCCCACTGCTCTTAAGTAGTTAGAATGGGTCAAGTGCAGAAGACAAATGACCCCACAATAACGTATAACTTAAATTAGTGGGCTTATACAAGTAATTTTTAAAAACAGTACATATAGTTAAAAGTATATGTGTCTTTACTTTACCATTAGTTTACTTTACACATCTTTAATATAAACAGTATCTTACTGAAACTTTAGATAATTTCAGTGTTTCCTACAAAAAGCATCGAAACATTTGAAAATTAACTTTCAGGGAAACCGACCATTCCAGTCCCTGTTACCAGCTTCCCGTATGAGGCGGGTTTATCAAAGCCATTCAGCCAAACCAACCCCGTTCCTCTGTTTTAATGTTTCCGCTGAACTACGGCACTTGCCTTTTTACGCCAAAGGATGGCTGATGCACTTTGCCATTTTCTGCACAGTTCAGTGGCTTGTGTTTGCCAACGTTTCACCCGCTGACTCGATTTTCATTCGGCCTCCTGTCACGCGTACTGTAAGAACAACAGCAGAAGGTTGTTCCGTAGATCTGCGCACAGCACTGTGTAATTTATAGCTTTATTTCCCGGGGCATTCGATCGAATGTCCCTTTTGAACATCAGAGCTTAATTATGCCGCGTTTGCCTGGAAAAGCCGAGATGAATATTCTTAACCCGTATTAACCTTGATTAGAACCCGCGGTCACCACGACGAAGGCGCGTTGATGGAAAATGTGGCGGGGTACCGTGGGAAGTTTTAGCGCTTCCATGCGCTAACATGCAATGACAATTTCACTTGGGGGGCTTAATCTGAGGCACTCTTACAGAAACCGTTCTGGCACACATTCCCACCTGACTAAGTTCAGCGTTGGCAACCGCAGAATCGGGGCAGATATTTAAACAGATGTATTATGGGTAATTTATAAGGTGACAGTACCTTTTCAAATATGTAAATACGGTTTTAGCTAGTCATTATTGAAATTCCACAGAGCTGTTCACAATGTGTTAACTACATATATACCTCTTGAGTAAGGGCCCCACTGGTCAAAGTTGATCAAGCAATCTTCTTTTATAGAACCGCATTGCAGTGAAGGTAATGACTTTGGATATTTTATAGACTAAAGTTTGATAATTGTTACTCAAAGCGATGTTTTTCAGCTGGTTCAATAGAAATAAAGCAGGTAAGAGATTATGCACGGACTTGTTGTGCATTCTGCCTGAAGAACAGTGTTGAATATCTGACTAAATATCACAGGGTCAGGGGTAATATTTTTTATTTGATTTAGCAACAGAATTTAAAAGCTGAATTGAACCAAAAATGTCCCTTAAAGTCATTGATACCCAATTGTATCTGTTGCATACATGTTGCTGATACACTAAGAAAGATAGTTGAAATGGTGGCTGTGCCGTGGATCATTGTGAGCTACGCACATTCAATTTGATTATGCGCTGGCCAGCACACTGATATGGTTTTAAGGTGGCAAAGAGTGTTGCCATCGTGAAAAAGTCTTCCTCTATGCGGCTGGCTTTGAAGCTCCTGCCGTGCTTAGGCTACTGTACCCCTGTGCAGTCACGCGAAAACAAAGGTGACCTGTCAAAACATCAGCAGGTAGACCAGTATCACCTGTCAGGTGCTTAACAGACCAAAGAGGAGGACATAACATCAAAGCCTACACGGTTCACTGCAGAAAAAAGAGTGACTCTACACTACTGTTACCTTTGTCTGACATATTTTCTTCCCTTAGCAGGAATGTTTATACTAACAACTGACAGGAAACATGCATGCTGGTAGGAAGGCCAGCAAGGCCAAAACCACACAGCAAAAAATGCCAGTGTAAATCTAACACTGCTGGTGTACATTTAACACCCCTAAGGCCAGGTGCCCAGGCGTCCCGTTTTTCCCAGGACAGTCCCATATTTTAGACCATTTTGTGGTGTCCCGATTCTAAAATTAAAAAAATACCATGATTTGTCCCGTATTTTGGTCATCCTGGTTTTTCAATGGATTTTCTGATTGTGATTGACACACTGACTGACTGTGTGTATGTAGCCTATACCCCCCCCCCCCGCCCCCCAGTCTGTTGTCCCGTATTTATCCTCTGGGAAATCTGGGAACCCGAGATTATGTGTAGCCATTTTTAGCCATTTTTTCTGTGCAGAACAGCTCTTGTGAACTGAATGGAAGCATTTTATAGGGATAGGGATGCAAGCTCGAGGCCGGTGTTAAACCGCCAAATTTTGTCTCATTTACATTTATATTTCAGGCGTTTAGCTGACTCTTATCCAGAGCAACTTACAGTTAGTGCAGTTTGGGAACTGTGCTTGTAACTCGGAGATTGCAGGCTTAATTCCCAGGAAGGGCCCTGCTCTTGTACCCGTGGGCTAGTTACTTAATCTGAATTACTCCAGTAAATAATGAAATCAGTAAAAATCTGCACACTGCGAAATGCTCCCTAGTATCACATTTTATTTAAGGTGACGTTTCGAGCTGCCATGCTCTTCATCAGTTAGTCTAATGACGAAGAGCGCTCGACAAGCAGTTTTTCTTATTTAATTTTCTACATTTGTGTCTCGCACCTGTTTTATTATTATTATTTTTTGTAAAATTTTGTTTCAGATTTTTTTCCCAATTTAGTAGCCAATTGAACCCCTATTCTAATTAAATTCCCCCCGTGTAGCAACCGCTAGAGAACCACCGCTATACAACCCTGTCAGCCGGTAATAGGAAAGATGGCGCCACGTCCTCTACAGGGTGCGACTCCTCGTGCTCCTGACCGTGATTCCAACTCGCCCAGGGCCTTTTTGTGTGCAGCGATTCACTCCGAGCCCCTCCCCCCACCCGGGAGCAGCTGGCAATTGCCGCTCTTCGAGGCACCGGCCATGCTCGGATCTGGCAGGACTGGAGCGCGAACCCCGATCCTCGGAGTACAACTGCACTGACTGAAAGTCGGCACTCTTACCATTGTACCACCACGGCGGGCTCGCACCTGTTTTCTTTGAGATGTGTGTTTTCCTCTTTTTTTACTCCAGTTAAATATCCATCTGTATAAATGGTGTGTGTTAAAAAAGAGTAAACATGATGTGCATGTTGCTCTGGATAAGTGCCTCCTAAATGTAATGTATATGTTTTGTTTCTCACAGTACCCCTCTTTTTAATTACCATGACTACTCATAATAATGTGAAATAAGAACTGTAGTAAATCAACTCTAACAGAGTTTATATTAGTCTAGTAAGGACCAAATGTATTGAGCTTCTGTGTTCAGTTGTTTATCAGTAATGAGCTTATATTGAACAGTTTTCTGAGTACAACAAAGCTTATGTGTGCTCAGTTTGATCGTTTGCCTGAGAATTTACATTTACACAGTAAAGTTTACACAGTAAAGTATGGGAAGTAGACACATCTGTCACGGGAAGTGTTATGCTACGAATATACAAGGCAGAGTAATTTCACATTATTCCAGTGATCCCGGGGGCTGTTCAATTTTTGTGATGAAAGGCGGAGTTATTGCTGAACGTGGCCCAGCTGTAGTGATGGCCGCTCGCCATAGTAGTACAGGACGCTGAGATCCCATAGGCATTCCCAGAGAGATCCCATAGGCATTCCCAGAGAAATCCCATAGGCATTCTCAGAGAGATCCCATAGGCATTCCCAGAGAGATCCCATAGGCATTCCCAGAGAAATCCCATAGGCATTCCCAGAGAGATCCCATAGGCATTCCCAGAGAAATCCCATAGGCATTCCCAGAGAGATCCCATAGGCATTCCCAGAGAGATCCCATAGGCATTCCCAGAGAAATTCCAGAGAAATCACATTGGCATTCCCAGAGAAATGCATCACGGATGAGATAGGGGGGTAAGTCTCATAGATTTAATCCCATCATTGTTCGGGGGACAGATCGCAGCCTAATGAAAACAATCAACTTCGAAGGGGTAAAAAGCGGAGGCGTTTCTAATGATCGATACATCCGCCGACTTCCAAAGCCGCCCGTTCTCTTCCTGCTGACGCCCGCGGGATGTAACGTCAGCACGCTTCAGCTGTGACCGACCGCTAATTGGTAGTAGTGGTGCTAGCGACTGCACTAACGCCCCGTGCAGCATCGGCAGCCAGTTGGGAGACGATGTCCTGCGGCCGCCACCAGGGGGCGCCCTGTAGGGGATACACTTGCAGCAGAGCGGGGACGTGTGTCGTATCAGCGTGGGGAGTAGGGGGACCCTGCAGGTGTGGCAGTGACAGACGCACGAGCGACCCGGCTTGCGAATATCCAGTTCACTTCCCCCTATCCTTCCCCCTGGGATGCCGACAGGCTGTTCAGGTCGGAGATTCGAGATGGCAGAGAGGGCAAGAGGAAATGAACCGCGTCTGAAATTATTATTTTTCTTTTTTTTAAAAATTTATTATTTGGCAATTCCCACTCAAACGTGAACTGTCCAATTGTCCGATCAACCGTGTCTGAAATCGAATACAAATGCAGAAATTATGAATAAGTCATTGGTAGACTGGTTTCGAACACCTGCACAAACCGAGGCATCTATTCAATGCACCTGCTTTGTCTGTAAATGGATAATAATGAGTATAACTTGAGACTTTTACGTCTGTGTCTTACATTTTGTCTGTGCAATACTATATATTTGTGCATTTCAGTAACTTTTAAACACAAAGTTAAGGACTGGTGCATTTCAGTTAGTTTGAAAGGAAGACCAAGTAACTAGCTTATATTAACTCTGAATGAGTTTATTTATTCATGATCAAATTAAAGTTTTTGCTAACAAAAATGAGCTAAATCCAGATGGTCCTCTTTTCCTTTTTCGTATACTTTCTCGAAATCCTCGTTTGTGAGAGACTACATTATATTTGTCATGCACTTTCAAGAATAATCCAAACGGACATATTTTTAATAGGACGTGCTCTCATGGAACGCAATCCGTTGAAAGGGCCAGATCCCTGTAATTATTTTGTTGGCATGTCTACATTTTTCTTAACAAAAAAATTATGCGTGTCGCCTCCAGGCCAAGACTCAAAGTCACTCTTACGCTGCATCGCATGGACTCTCCCCTGTCACGCACACGCTACAGAACCGGCCGCACTGCCTCCCACGCAACCCCTGTCATGATCGGGATTACGGTTGACGGTTTCCACGTGGACGGCGGCGGAACGTACCGCTTGTGATGTTATGTTTGAGAGGCCTTTCGAGATGTTGGCATTACGCTACGCGCCATTGTTCAGCCGATAAAATAACAAGGCAAGTAAGTGTAATGCCATGTAGCGCCGAGGTTGTTTTCGCCCTGTTGAACTGTCACATATGTGTTTACATAAATCAGTTCACGCTTGAAATTTGGAAGCGCGGGGGGGAGGGGGGCGGGTTGGAGGGCTACTGGGAGAGAATGCATCCACATAATCAACATGATGCATTTGATTATGTGGATGCTCAGTGAGGTAGTGGAAGTTTTACTAGCCCTGTCAAATTGTGTACTCTTTACGGATAACCCATACCCCCCCTTTCTCCTCTGTATGGATGGGCCCATTTAAACTCCGCCCCTTCCCCCTACTCCACACCCTTTAAACTCTCGGAGAGCGGATGAGCGGCGGTTACTGGGACAGATTGTGGTTTAGTGGCTACATACGCATTGGCAGTGGGGCTCAAAGCTGAGGTAGGGCACTGATATGGGTCCCTTGTGCAGGTTCACTTTTTCCTATTTGCCAACTTAAAATCCAACAGTTCAGAATATGTTATGCAATGAAAGTTGCCTTATGAAAGCTGAGAGATGCGATAAGACGCTGAATGACAGGGAAATTAATTCCCAACATTGAAATGTGAATTTTATATTAATTGGCTGCCTGCTCCCTACCCCATTAATTAACAGCTATGACCATAAGGCCATGTCATATCACATCCACTCCTGGGGCGGCAGGGTAGTACAGTGGTTAAGGAACTGGGTTTGTAACCGAAAGGTCGCAGGTTCGAATCCCACGTAGGACACTGCCGTTGTACCCTTGAGCAAGGTACTTCACCTGAATTGCTTCAGTATATATCCAGCTGTAAAATGGATACTATGTATAAATGCAAAAAATGCTGTGTAAGTCGCTCTGGATAAGAGCGTCTGCTAAATGCCTATAATGTAATGTAATGTAATGAATCCCCTACATCATGGACAGCAATGACCATAAAGTCATGTCATATCACATCCATGCCTGAGCCCTCTACACCATTTATAGCAATGACCATAGAGTCATGTCATATCACATCCACGCTTGAATCCTCTACACCATTAATGAACAGCAATGACCATAAGGTCATGTCATATCACATCCACTCCTGAATCCCCTACACAGTGAATATAATGTGTTCAGCAGTAATGGCGATGCCACGATGTCATATCAGTTGACCCGTCACACACACAGTAGACATCGCTTGCGGTTAAGAATGAGAAAGCGGACATTTCATAACTACTGGTGTGTGAAGCAAATGCCTGTGGCTCATAAAGCTGCTTTTCTATAATCAGATAATTCTTTTCTGAAACTCACCCAGAAGTGTTAGTATCAAGAGCATGCATCATTGTGGCTATTTGAGTACATGAATCAAAAGCCTATCATGTCCACATTCTGCCCCGTAAGAGACGGTTACCGTGACAAGACAAGAGTCATGTTGCACTTTTGAGCACTCATTTGTATGTTTAGGGAGCAATATTGTCTGTCATGAGTTTTTACACCGTTTTATAGTTCTCACCTGGTACTGTAAATGTCACATAATAATGAATAAAATTGGTTCAAAGACCCATGAGATAAACAGGTTGGTAAATGGAAAAAAGAAACAGTTTCTCCTCGTCCCACAATATAGGATTTCTCTTGACACCGACAATGTATTTACACTAGTGTAGCCTCAGGGCCACATTTATTTAGGAATTGGAAGTGTTCCAAAACAGCGTTGCTACATGGAAACAGCATCAGTGGTGACATTTTTGGTAGTGTGAAAATTAAAATGACACACAATTGAAGTTTATACCCCAGACAGATGCCCTGGTGCTCTGTCAGGCTCTTGGTATTAGTAGACTTGATTCTAGAAACTAGAGTTGAATCTCGAAATAACCTGAAGTTAATTAAATGAAAAACAGTACATTTGGATGTTAATAGTGATCATAAAGATCCCTGAGTCACTCACCTAGGTGCAGACAATAGTGGTGGGTATTAAACTGGCTGTCATGTAAGCAGGTTTTGTTAAACAGAAACCATATAAAAAGGATAGGGTTAGAGATTTTTTTAAGGAACTGGAATATGAAAAATGTTAGAACATAACTATATAATAAAATATAAATAGCAAATAGGAAATAATAATCAACAATTGCCTGTTCTATACAGGTTTTGTTAAACATGTTACTTATGTAAAGCTTTTTGGCAGAATTGGAATAGGAAACAGGTTAGAATACAAATCATGACAAAAATAATGATTCATATTTTTCTGTCACTACAAACCATGTGTGAATGAACATTAAAAATGCATGAGAAATTAACATTGCTCCAGTAAATTAGAGTATAGCCATTAAAGTACATTGTATCCTGATCAAATTCAAACATTATCATTCAGACATACATCAAATAGAAAGTGCTGATTCATCATCATGATATTTTATGTTTAGGAATGCATCAAACAGGAAGTCCTGATTCAAGATTTAGCTGTGAATTAACAACAAATGTATCTATGAATCAGTCTTTTCATTTTTTCAAGTTTAAATGCAGTTGAGGTAAACAATACTTCAAATAGTGCTAGCATGTGAAGCATAGGACAGTAACTTCATGAATATCACATTTGCTGGGAAGTGCTGGAATAGTCTGAGACTTTAATGCACCAATGTGCGAAACACGCTACTTGTGTGCAACGGAGCGACGTAACAGTCTCAGAGCCGTACAGGTGTCTGGAAGTAGACCCCCCCCCCCACACATTGTCCTCTTCAACTTCCTGTTTACACAGGGGTTTCTGCAGCTCTGCTCGGGGGAGCTGAGCAAGTCTAACCTCCCAGAATACATCATGTTGATTATGTGGATGTTCAGCAAGGTATTAGAGTGGAAGTTTTACCAGCCCTGTCAAATCATGTCCTCTTTGTGGGTAACCCATGCCCCCACCCACCCACACTTTTTCCTCTGTCTGGGTGGGCCCATTTAAACTCTGCCCCCTCTCCCAGCCCCTACCACCCCAGTCATAGCTGCCTGAGTGAATGTTGCTGTGGAAATGGCTCCACTTGGGCTCTGAGTTGTCAGTTGCAGCTGAAGTCGGTTGGATTAACTCCACACTTGCTGCACTTTTACCCTCTGTATCTATGGACCACTTTTGTTTGTTATACAGTAACCAGGCACATTATTTTTCACAAATAATTTGGGTATGACTTGGACACAGGGATGGCTGTTCATGCATCTAACCATAGCCTCCCTTTGAACTGGAATTTAATTTAAAATGGGAGACTGGTAGTGGACCGTTCTCACCTGTGTTTGTGCTTCTGTTTCAAAGCTTGCCTTACTTCATCCACAAGTTCACATCAATTTAGTTGCTGACTTTTTAAATTGATACCATTTTCTTCTTTAAAATACTGTTTAAATTTAAAATACTGCTATTGCCTTGGTTAACCATAGTTTCCTAAATAGGGAAATCAATCCTAGGGAAATGTTTGATAATGATACCTTTTAGGCTGAATGGGTGGTTTGAATCCTGAGAAACCTCACCCTACAGACCTCCTGAGTGGCGAGCAGTGTTTAACTGAAATGAAGCCACTTACGGTCCAATACCATTTTGAAAAGCAGTGTGTGAAGGACAGCACTGCTGGGTCACGGGTCTAGTAAGAGTTTCCGTGTGGCTCTAATGTGAAGTTCCCAACTTACTGTCACGTAACCTCACCTGGAATCTAGATTAGCAGTGAAGTGAGTTTGAATCAAAACTGTAACCCACTTGTTTGTCAGCTGGCTGTGGTTCACGTCTCCAAAGAGCCCTGTTATCAACAACAATTTAAGTTTATTTATTCGCTTAGCCATCATTATTTGATAGCTAATATTGGCATCAGTTGTACTAGTGCAGGGGTAGGCAACCCTAGTCTTGGAGTGCCAGTGCCGTTTCTGGTTTTTGTTCCATCTGCGCTTGATCACAAATGTTTGATGGACGATGATTAAAAGTCTGATTCTGAATATTCTGAATGGTGAAACGCAGAGTGCCTCCAGCACAAGGTTACCTGCATCCACTACACCTGATTAATTAAAATGAATCCAGTTATGTAGTTATAGGTTTGGATGGAGCAAAAACCAGGACCATCTCTGGCACTCCAGGTCCAGGGTTGCGTACCCATGTACTAGAGTACTGAAATGAGCTAATCTGTTTTCTTATCTGCTCTTGTGTGCCGTTCTCACCACCTGACATTTAATAAATGAAACGCAGTGCAATCCATGCGCTACTGATTTATTAACTTATTTTCATTTATTTAGCATAAATATTGAAAGCAAAGGAAAATGTTAGTTATCCCTCTCTCTTCCACCTCTGCAGGGGGATTAATCATAAAGCCCAGGGTTGGGAAGAATTGGTCATGGATAACAGAAGCAAGAGGAGTTTTTAAAAAATGCATGAAATGTTCAGGCCCGATTCAATTTCGAGATTGACACGGTCAGTGAATGTCGTGTTTGATGTGAGAAGAGGTAAACTGCAAATTCTGGGGAAAATTTTGAAAGTGTCCAAATGGAGGGTCAGTTGGTGTCACCAATCGGTCATGGCAGAGATTTTGGGGTTGAGTAATGCACCCCCAGAGGGTGAGTTGCCTCCAATGGGACTGGCACTGGCGTAGTGAAGTGTCAGGTCTTAAATAGCAGAACCAATCAGTTCAATTTAGGCAGACATTAGGCCTACTTTCATTACGTCTGACTGAGGCCTAAGGCTGGTCAGTGTGATGTGCAGTTAGAGTAGCGAGACAGTCTCAGGGGATGGTGTCACAGTCAACAGGGACAGTGTGTGTGTGTGTGTGTGTGTGTGTGTATGCGTGTGTGTCAGTGTGTGTGTCTGTGCACGTATGTGTGTTTGTGTATATGTGTGTGTGTCTGTGCACATGAGTGTGTTTGTGTGTGTGTGCATGTGTGTGTGTCTGTAATCTTTGCATATGTATGTGTGTGTCTGCATGTATCTGTGCATGGGTGTGAGTATGTATGTTTTTGCACTTTTCACTGATTATTTCCCCCTGATAACCTGTGTAAGAGTGTTACTGTTTCTTCCACAGTAAAAATATGTTTTCAGGGAGCTGAAATCCTAGTAAAAATGTCACATCTTTTATTACACAGATTAAGGTGCTCATCTCTACTCAAATCTCACTCATTCACATCCACTCCAAGTATTTCTTTGACATGACAAATTTGAACTGTGAACCAGAAAGACTTTTTCAGACTTTTATTTATTTTTTCTATTTATGTACCCTATAAATAACATATTTATGTTTTAAAATGTTGTACCTTATGTATTTGTTTATACACATGCACAAGCTATCATTATTTTGTTTAGATAAAACATTTTTAGCATTAAAGATGATTGCATTGCATTGGTAGCATTAGGACAGCAATATTCTACCATTAAAATGGATCGTGTGAGTTTGTGTGCTGCCAATTGACATTAACATTTTAAAAAGAATTATAATCAGTTGGTGAATGTGTACATCAAACTCAAGTCTGAAATTATTGGAAATGAACCGTAGATAAAGTGTTAAGCTGGATATTTTACTCGCAACATCAATGACTCTTAAATGCAGATTTTAATTTGTATTTCAGATCTAAGTAATTTACTAGGTTTTTCCCCCCCATAGATCAGCACTAGATTCATATTCAACTCCAGCTCTGTGGGCATGATTTCAATGAAATGGGTTTGTGCTCACTGTTGTTCCCAGTGGATATACCTGGTATTGCATCTAAAACCTACTCAGTGCATTATTGGATATTTCCTTGCAATAATACCCATTTACTCGTTTGTATGCAAATATATTTCAAAGCAGAACATGCTGGAATGAATATCCAATTCACAAACTGCTGGTCTCAACATATACCCAACCAAGCCATTGACAAATGGCAACTTCATAATAGCAACCTTAATTTACCAAAGCGGGATACTGTCGCTGTCAAATACATACACATTCAATTACAAAGTAAGGGGAATCAGATAATCTCTCCTTCTTTTTTCAACAGATTTAGTAGGAGGGAAATAAGGCCAAAATAAGGCTGAATAAAAGTTCCTGTCGGAGATGGGTTTTAGATTTTTTATCGGAAGTCTAAGGCCTGGGGGAACCCAGGGGAAGGGAATTAGGGAAGCTGTAGGGATTTACGCCGGGATTACCATTTGAGTCGTAGCCGCTGTCCTCACGGGAACGCAGTGAACCCCAAGCAGGATCCCATTTTTTCCCCACAAGCATTTTTTCATTTATTCTTCCCCTCCCACCTCTTTTTTCTCCGAAAAATACCGCTGTGAGTGTTTTTTTTCTCTCAGTCTGGGTTCTCTTTTCCACCAGTGTTTGAAAATGAAAGATGAAGAACTGGCTGTCACATGCTATGTACAGCACACATTATCTATTATCATTATCTACCGCCCCCCCCAATATTATTCACTCCTCTCCTCATTTTCTCCACTCCCCCACTACCACTCGTCTCCTACCCGGAAGTATGCGAAACTCCCTGAACGTTTTGAGTACAAGTAGTTGCGTGTACAGTATACAATGTGTAGCTGACGTTTCGGTTTGCGTCGAGACATTAATCAATATGTAACCATTTGTAATTAATATGTAGCCTAATCAGCAACATTATATTAGGACACAAAGATCTGTTTCCGGGGCACGGAGGAGAGGAGGTGGTAGTGGAGGAAAGGAGGATGCATTTTTTTGAGTATTGGGACGCATCCACGGACAATGCACATTTTAATGGGAGTGAAACAATACCTTATGCAATAAAACTGTTAGTTACACTGAAAGTGCAATACTATCTAAAAGCAGTGGTCCTCGGGGTCTGCTGGTTTTAAAATCAACAGCCCAGAAAAACCCAGGAAAACGTGTGATGTGCGTTACCTGTGGATTCACCAGATTGGTCAATTGAATGGCAAGTAAAACTGATCACCAGCAGACTGTGTGGCTCTCCAGTATGACTGAAACCCCACAGAAAGCGGTGTGGAGCGGATTTCTCGGCCGATTACATCACCTCCATTCATTTTCAATGAGAGGCGATTCCTCGTGTCTACAAGACGAGACGGGGAACGTGCCGCAATAACCAATCGGATTAAAGATCCGACTGATAAACTGTTCCCCTTTTACAGTTTTATTTCCCCACACCTAGTTCTGTCCTGGAGGACCCGTTAATTATTACTGTGTGGGGATTTCCCCTAGAATCCCATCGATATAATTTAACAAACACAGTGTTTTAAAAATAGAGCACAGGCCCACAAGCGGCCGATTGTAGGAGGTGAGAGCGATTATACCGCTTTCTATGTGGCTTTACCCCCAGTGATCTCGAAATCCTGGAGCATCACATTCCCTGCTGGTTTTTGGTGTGGTCCCACTTAATGTCAGTCTAAAGACTCCACACACCTTGGTACCAGGGCCTAAATTGGCTGCTGATTGAAAGGAAGCCATAAAAACCTGCAGACTCCAGGGATGAAATTGGAGACCCCTGGTCTTTGCCTCCGTCACCAGAGCTATAGAGCATGGGACATGTGAAATCAATATTAGAGAAACCTCACCTAATCAGCCAGCAGTCACTTCCGATCAGTGGAATGAGAGCGGATGCTACTTCAGAGTAATCACAGGGGACTTTAGTTTAGAACCTAGATCCCTGTGACTCAAATCACTGTCCTCGAGGGCCAGGAACCGCTGCTTTTCCCACCCTCCCCGTGTGAAAAAAGACAGTCTGGCCAATCAGTCGCACCAAATGTTCAGTTAATTTCCTGGGAGAAATGAAAACCAGGGCCGGATTTAGATTTGAGGGCCAGATTTGAGTGTCCATGACCTAGATATTCAACCCTAGTCCTGGAGGCTTAGCACGGTCTGTATGCTTTCCTTCCAACCAGGTTCTTAACCAGCTCATTGATTTAATCATCATATTGGACCACA
The DNA here is from genome assembly GCA_022702515.1 of Ilyophis sp. 1 JC-2022. NCBI lineage: Eukaryota > Metazoa > Chordata > Actinopteri > Anguilliformes > Synaphobranchidae > Ilyophis > Ilyophis sp. 1 JC-2022. The sequence continues at coordinate 10,346,972 of CM040400.1, read as the reverse complement.
AACCAATTTAGCTTAACCTTTCCAGCGCAGAGTACACTTTAAAGACCTGCTGGATGGCCGCCCTCCAGGTCCTGCGTTGAATACATATTTTCAGCAAGTTCGACCGTGTCTCTGGCAATTCTGTAGACATCGTTGGAAATCCCTGTCCTCTGGCTGGCTCTGCAGTGTGGGGACTGGGAGTGCATTTCATATTTTCAAAAGTTCAACTTGAGTAGCAAGTCCCAACCAGAACCTGCCCCATTTTTGAATCCGCCGTTGCTAATCCTGTCTTATTTGGAGAGGCGTATCGGTAATGAAGATTCCACAGTGGAGGTTACAGACGGGTGGCGCTGCTCGCTGAGAAGTGTATTCAATCCGCACCGTGAACTTTGAATTAATACTGAATGAAAGTATTCATTTTTATATTCACAAACAAAGTTACTTTTTTATTGCTGAACTCATCAAACTATATTCGTAAAGACAGGCGGCTAACGCACAGACAGTGGGTACAGCCGCATGCTCTTAGGGTGTTGTGTGTAGTGTGTGCTCTTAGGCTCTTATGGTGTTGTGTGTAGTGTGTGCTCTTAGGCTCTTATGGTGTTGTGTGTAGTGTGTGCTCTTAGGCTCTTATGGTGTTGTGTGTAGTGTGTGCTCTTAGGCTCTTATGGTGTTGTGTGTAGTGTGTGCTCTTAGGCTCTTATGGTGTTGTGTGTAGTGTGTGCTCTTAGGCTCTTATGGTGTTGTGTGTAGTGTGTGCTCTTAGGCTCTTATGGTGTTGTGTGTAGTGTGTGCTCTTAGGCTCTTATGGTGTTGTGTGTAGTGTGTGCTCTTAGGCTCTTATGGTGTTGTGTGTAGTGTGTGCTCTTAGGCTCTTATGGTGTTGTGTGTAGTGTGTGCTCTTAGGCTCTTATGGTGTTGTGTGTAGTGTGTGCTCTTAGGCTCTTATGGTGTTGTGTGTAGTGTGTGCTCTTAGGCTCTTATGGTGTTGTGTGTAGTGTGTGCTCTTAGGCTCTTGTGGCGTTGTGTGTAGTGTGTGCTCTTAGGCTCTTATGATGTTGTGTGTAGTGTGTGCTCTTAGGCTCTTGGGGTGTTGTGTGTAGTGTGTGCTCTTAGGCTCTTATGGTGTTGTGTGTAGTGTGTGCTCTTAGGCTCTTATGGTGTTGTGTGTAGTGTGTGCTCTTAGGCTCTTGGGGTGTTGTGTGTAGTGTGTGCTCTTAGGCTCTTATGATGTTGTGTGTAGTGTGTGCTCTTAGGCTCTTATGGTGTTGTGTGTAGTGTGTGCTCTTAGGCTCTTATGGTGTTGTGTGTAGTGTGTGCTCTTAGGCTCTTGGGGTGTTGTGTGTAGTGTGTGCTCTTAGGCTCTTATGGTGTTGTGTGTAGTGTGTGCTCTTAGGCTCTTATGGTGTTGTGTGTAGTGTGTGCTCTTAGGCTCTTATGGTGTTGTGTGTAGTGTGTGCTCTTAGGCTCTTATGATGTTGTGTGTAGTGTGTGCTCTTAGGCTCTTATGGTGTTGTGTGTAGTGTGTGCTCTTAGGCTCTTATGGTGTAGTGTGTTGACTGAAGCTATAACCTGCGTATTAAATGGGACACCCTGCACTCTGCAGCACCACTGTGAGACAGCGACCGTGTTCGAGTGAATGTGATCAGACTTTAAACATTGCCTTGTATTGCACACTATCTGTTTGATTTCATTTTGCGTTTGAATTCGACCATGAGGAATTATGAGATACTGTTAGACTGGATGTAGTTTAAAACTGATTCCTGCCGGTGGTGGAACAGTGAGTTCCCGTTAATAAACGCTGCATTTAAACTACTCACATTATTTCTCAGCTCCAGTAATAGTAGCCTGTATAATTTCTATTAGTTGTAGTAGCATTATTGTACTTATCCGACTTCTGAAAACCAGAGCTGGAGACAGTGAGAGTTCAGTAGTGAACCAATTCTAGAATGAGGACATGTGGCACACATTAAAATAAAACCAATATTAATACGAAAGTACTAAAGATGGTTGTAACCTTCCCTGAGGAAAATTATATCTAAAAACAATATTCAAAATTAATGGAATAACTGATGCTACAATATCGTTTGGCAGCAAAGGTGTGTCTGAAGTGAAAATGGGATCCTCCCTCCACATCGCTCAACCTATCGACGCAAAGGGCTTGCCATCACGTTGTTTTCTGCAGCCTCAAATATTTTTATAACTGATGATATTCACCATCCTGTACACTCTCAGAGAGAAAAAAACGTAAAGTGTCTAAATAGGTACAAACCCTTGTCACTGGAGTGGTACTCATTGGTACGTAAAGTTACCCCTAGCCGGCAATATATTTTTAATTATCAAAAAGGTACTTACTAGTACCCAAATAGAACATTATTGTACTTTCAGGGTACATTTGTGAAATTTGTTCCTTACAGAAGAAAAATGTACCTCCACTGTACCTGTATTTCTGAGAGTGTACAAGATGGGCAAACCACAACACTAAAGTGTATGCCAAACTCAAATTTAAAAAAGTAAGTTTAATAATCTGCTGTATTCAGCCTTGTCTCATGCTCATAACGTCAATAGGTTGAGGGTCTGAGCGTAGAGAGGACGATACAGTGTGACTGTGGTTCTCTAGTGACTCTCTGCTTCACTGAAGGTTCCTTTTAGAAGCATGGCGTTTTCCAGTTGGAATTGGCGCCCTGGGCGGATGGTTGACGGTTCCCCGTCTGCAGCGACTGGCCTGCCTCCCTTTCCCACAGACTGACCCCTCTGGTCGTTGTTCTTGCAGCTGCCTCGGGGGCCGACGTAGAAGAGCGGCTGGTCAATGAACTGCTAGGTCCTGAGCATTACAACAAACTGATCCGGCCCGCCATCAACAAGAGCCAGCAGGTCACCATCGCCATCCAGGTGTGCCTGTCGCAGCTTATCAGCGTGGTGAGTGACCCCCGACCCCCTGACCCCCCACCTGCCCGCATGGCTGCACCGCTACCTGCACCAAGGGTCACACGGATTACATCATGAGTGTGGGCGGAGCAAATACCACCACCTCCCCACTCCCCAGCCCCAAGTTCAACGTATTCATAAGTTTTTCTCGTGTGACTGTTCAAGCGCACCACTGTCAATGATGACCATGGCTCAACTCCCACCCCCAAAACACGGGCAAGTCAGGTTAAAATAAAAGTGCTCACTGCAAGATCTCACAAGACAGCAAGGAAGGGAAGTGACATCATGCGACACCAACCAATAGGACGGATCACCCCCCCCTGATTTCTTGGTAAAGGGGCAGAGTAATTCCGTAGAGGGGCGTCCTGAGACAGGTTTGAACATGAAGCGCTTCTGTGGGCCTGCATATCGAGGCAGTGACCTGGAAGCAATAAGAATAAGGTGTGAACCCATTGAATGTTCCGCTGAGTCTGACCTGAGCTCAGTGGACGTATTCTCTGACCTGGCAGTAACCCTGCCCCATATGGAAAACCCAGCTTTAGATCCGCAAAATGTGTACGAAACCCTTTACGCATTACGCACAGAGCACTCATGTTCAACCCACTCTGTGTGCATGTTGTACAAGTGTGGCACGGTACGTTGGAGACTGGGCTTGTATCCTGGCTAATGAGGGCTTGCCGGTTAAAATTTTGGGAAAAATACTGTGTTGTTCCCTTGAGCGAGGGACATCATCTGAATTGCTTTAGCAAATGTCCGGCTGTAGATGTAAAGAACCACCCATGGGAGCTGTATGTATGCTGAGGTCAATGTGCTCTCAAGCACATAAAGTCTCACAGGTGGTTACATATGCTTTAAAATTGACATTTTAATCTGTGAAGGTCTCTTTGGTAATTGTTCTAAATGCACTCTATCTGATAAAATGTATTTATTAATAGGTATTTTATTTTATAAGTACATTTTATTTTATGTGCAGATGTACAGATGTGGACATTTGTTGGTTAGTTGGACTGCGGTAGTCATTTGTGTTCTGTTATCTCTGTTGCAGAATGAAAGGGAGCAGATAATGACCACTAACGTGTGGCTCACCCAGGCCAGTAATGCATGTGGTCTCTCAGTCTATCTCTCAGTCTGTACGCCTGTCTGTTTTGTCATATTCATAATCCACTGAGTGTGTTCAAATGCACAAATGAGACTGTAGCAGAGTGAGTATATTGAGGTATAGGTAAATAAACTATGTTACACTGTATGTGCATCTACGTATGTATGTGTGTGTGTGTGTGTGTGTGTGTGTGTGTGTGTGTGTGCATGCGTGTCTGTGTGTATGTGCGTGAGTGTGTGTGTGTGTGTGTGTGTGTGTGTGTGTGTGTGGTGTATGTTTGTGTGTGTGTGTGCATGCGTGTTTGTGTATTTATGCGTGTCTGTGTGTGTGTGTGCATGTGTGTGTGTGCATGTGTGCGTGTGTGTGTGTTTGTGCCCTCAGGAGTGGCATGACTATCGGCTGATGTGGGACCCTCAGAAGTACGAGGGGATTAAAAAGTTGCGCATCCCCTCACAGCAAATATGGCTGCCAGACATCGTCCTCTACAACAAGTAAGGTTCTTTACACACACCGTCACTTCACTTCACTTTCTACAACAAGTAAGGTCCCTCACACACACTGTCACTTCACTTCACTTTCTACAACAAGTAAGGTCCCTCACACACACCGTCACTTCACTTCACTTTCTACAACAAGTAAGGTCCTTTACACACACCGTCACTTCACTTCACTTTCTACAACAAGTAAGGTCCCTCACACACACCGTCACTTCACTTCACTTACACACCGTCACTTCACTTCACTTTCTACAACAAGTAAGGTCCCTCACACACACCGTCACTTCACTTCACTTTCTACAACAAGTAAGGTCCCTCACACACACCGTCACTTCACTTCACATTCTGCTGATCAACACTGCATGAGGAGAAGAGGGACGTTCTCACATGCCGAGCACTGCTGCAGAGCTGCAAACACTTACTTCAGAGAATTTAGCTTTCGCTTTCCCGCCTTCCAAAGAGTTGCATGTCTGTTTACATACTAAATTATCTTGAATATCTTGAATTTTACAGACCATATTGAATAAAAATTGTGAATTTACGAACAATTCCTTCCTCCCTGCTTTTTAGTGCTGATGGAACTTACGAGGTGTCGTTCTACTCCAACGCCGTTGTGTCCTACACCGGCGACATCTTCTGGCTGCCCCCGGCGATCTACAAGAGCGCCTGCAAAATCGAGGTGAAGAACTTCCCGTTCGACCAGCAGAACTGCACGCTCAAGTTCCGCTCCTGGACCTACGACCACACCGAGATCGACCTCGTCCTCACCAGCGACTTTGCCAGCCGGGACGACTTCACCCCCAGCGGCGAGTGGGACATTGTGTCCCTGCCCGGCCGCAAGAACGAGGACCCCGACGATGCCGACCACCTTGATATCACCTACGACTTCATCATCAAGAGGAAGCCTCTCTTCTACACCATCAACCTGATCATCCCCTGCGTCCTCATCACGTCGCTGGCCATCCTGGTCTTCTACCTTCCCTCCGACTGCGGGGAGAAGATGACCCTCTGCATCTCCGTGCTGCTGGCCCTCACCGTCTTCCTGCTCCTCATCTCCAAGATCGTGCCGCCGACCTCACTAGCCGTGCCCCTCATTGGCAAGTACCTGATGTTCACCATGGTCCTGGTGACCTTCTCCATCGTCACCAGCGTGTGCGTCCTCAACGTCCACCACCGTTCCCCCAGCACCCACCGGATGCCCGACTGGGTCAAGAGGGTTTTTCTCTACAAGCTCCCCGCCTTCCTCTTTATGCGCCGCCCCGGGAGCTCCAACATCCGGGAAAAGTTCCGGCAGAAGCACCGGCAGAAGTCGTACTCGGACGCCAGGCCGGGGAGGTCGGACGCGGACTCCTTCTACGCCAACGAGGAGATGGCCCGGCGTTACGGCTGGAGGGTCAGCGACCTGCCAGAGAACATGGAGTTCCGGAGGAGGATGAAGGGCAAGTGCGAGGTGGACACGGAGGAGGCGATGGAGGGCGTACGCTTCATCGCCGAGCACATGAAGAGCGATGACGACGATGAGGGCGTGAGTACGAGTTTACTTTTGAGTGTGACTGTTAGTGTGAGAGATTGTGAGTGTGAACATCAGTAGAATATTTGTAATGTGAGCTGTCAGATTAAGCCTTGAGAAGTGCACTTTGCTAGATGGGTGGTACACTTTTTAGTCACCACATTCACTATTGAAATTGACTATTACCTAGGCAAAGCATGGATGAGACCAAGGATCAATTTTATTAAACATACTTTTATGAAGAAACTGTCTGGGTCATGGAATGAAGGAGTTATACCAAAAATGATCTAATTCGAAATTAATAAGGTAAAATATTTTTTGCGCGAAAATAAAAGTTGTGTTCGCACTTTGAGAAGGACATTATTATAAACCTATATACTCACCTTTACATATCACCTTTGTGAATTTAAGATTAGCTTATGTCAAAAAATCTCAGTGACGACTGAAAATATTCTCTTGAGACAGGACTGGATGAGAAAATGACAATTGACAAAAAGTAATCAGCAAATGTAAACGGATATGAACTATTGACTAGGCCCGTCTTCTGCCACAGATAATCGAGGACTGGAAGTACGTTGCCATGGTAATCGACCGACTATTCCTGTGGATATTCATCCTGGTGTGCGTGGTGGGGACCCTAGGGTTGTTCATGCAGCCCCTCTTCCAGAGTTACAACACACCCACCGCCGAAGATGAGTGATCGAACCCCTCATTGCGTCCATCCAAACACCCAGCGAGACAGCCAGAAACCACTCCCAGTAGCATATACAAAAAAGGTCACATGCTTAGAAACAACTCAGGACTTCATTTTGGGGGCACCCTTTCTTCTGTTCATTGATTTGTTGGTTTCTTTTTATATACATCCCTAGCAGGGTGTGAAATGAACACTGGCCACCAGCCAAATGCTGGTAAAAGTTTGATTGTGGCTGGTGAGATTTTCTACTTTAGCAGCCATTTGGGAGGTAACCAACCAGGTTGTGTTATATTGTAAAAGGTAATGTGGCTGGTAAAATGTTGAAAATAGCTGGTGATTTTTAGAATCCACAAGCCATTCTGGCCAGTGGATTCTGCCCTGATCCCTAGTTTTCAATAAATACATATTTTGAACACAGATAATGAATTGTGAGGTTTTGCCTTACACGTAAAACATTCTGGGTGTTGAGGGCTAAAGGCTTGATGTGTGCTTTGGAAAATATTTCTGAATCCAAAGATCTAAAGTAAGATCTAAATGTCAAGACAAAGTCAAGATCTGATCTGATGAGATCTGTCTTCCAGTGGGAAACTTCCATCTTTACTGACATTTGCTATTGGAAGTGAAAACCGACATTCTCTGCTTTCTTTAGCAGTTGATCTTGCTTAATATAAATAAAAAGGCAGCTGTACTGGAACAGAAAAACCGTCACTTGGAAATGATTTTACAGGGTTGGGGGTTGAGTTGAAAAAGACAATCACTCAAATGGACTTTGAGGCAATAGAACACATTGCTTTTTCATTTTATGAGTGAAACTTTTATTTTATATTGCATTTAAACAGTTTATGTAAGGAAGACTTTATTTAGAGTTGACTGACTCAGACACAATTGTTTTTACCTCCTGACTTTTTTTTCAGTCAGGCTAGCACAAAACATTTTGAAGAAAGCCAGTAGCAAAAAAAACATTTTATATGAAACCCATAAGCACACAATCCAAGCCCGTTTGGACGAGGACTCTCTTTCCAAGGAAAGTAGTTGTGTGAATAATGAAAACTACAGTTCCCACAATGCACTGTGGTTACAGTCTCCCACTCTTCATGCTTATGATTTCAACTATGCTTAACTGTGTTTTTCAAATATTTATGAAGTACTATATGTGTAGCTCAAAAATGTTTAGCTCAAAACAAGCTCTTTCATTTCGATGACTAATATTGCTACTTCAAGAAATACTACTTGTATGGGAAGCAAATATCAAGTTCACAAACATTGTTTTTCTAATCAAATTTAATATATATATATATATATCATCTATATGTTTCTTTTGGAAGAATGTCTTTTCCCCTGTCACATCACATTTACTCTGTCTAATGAAAGATGAGTGGGAGGGAAATAAACTACTAACATTTTTAAAGAAAGAACAATATGCAGTAACTGTGTTAACGGGTTGAATAAACCATGACACATTGTGAGCGATGGACTGGTGAAGCTTTGCTTAATTTATTTAATGTACAGAGCTTTTTGTGTCTTTTGGCTTTTGCTTTTTGATTTATGCATAAAAACATAAATAATTGTTTGATACAGTTGCCAATGCCTGTGAATCCATGTGCCGTATGTCAGAAAAACATGTTTAAATTGCCTTAATTGTAGAGGGGTAATTGGACAAATAAGCATCATGGGAAATAATGGAGTATCAATTATCCACATCAGCAAACTCTCCAAACAACATCATCTCTACATGAAAGAGAAATCCTGTACATACCCCATTTTCAAAAAAGGTTGGGACAGTATGTAAAATGCACATAAAATCTTAAAGCACTGATTTGCAAATTGTTTTTTTACATATTTAATTGAAAACAGTACAAAGAAAAATACATTTAAGGTTTTATCTTATCAACTTTATTGTTTTTTGTAAATATACGCTAATTCCGAATTTGATGCGTGCAACACATTCCAAAGAAGTTGGCACATGGGCAAAAAAAGACTGGGAAGTTCAAAAAACACCTGTTTGGAGAGGTGATGCTATCATGACTGGGTATAAAATGGTATCAAAAGACTCTTGATATCTTATTTTCAGGTACTCTTACAAGCGATACTATAATCTCTGGTTGGCTAAATGGCTATAAGTCATCGAGAGTCTGTCAAACGATCCTCAAACCATCACTCTGCTGCCAGATATGCAGTAGATATGGATGGATCACTTTCAGGGTTGTTTCTCCTGACTAATTTTCCTATTGAACTCTATGAAAAAATAAGTTAGGAGAAACAACCCTTCAGCAGGTGTTTTTTGAACTTCCCAGCCTTTTTTTGTCCAACTTTTTCGGAATGCGTTGCAAGCATCAAATTCGGAAATTAGCGTATATTTACAAAAATCTATAAAGTTGATATATGTGCATTTTACATGCTGTCCCAACTTTTTTGGAAATGGGGTTTGTATTATTGAAATAAAATGAATTGAAAATATAAGATTTTGTACAAGAGTCTGTACAAGAGTCTTGCACAGAGATGTAGTTCATGTGCTGTGTGCTACTGTCGTGCCTCTTGGAGCATCGTCACATGAAACTGTAATTAAATGACAGAAAAATGTTGCATAGCTATTGAAATAGGCAGTTGTAAAGGGATGTAAACATGTTCAGCATAGTGAAACAACACCTTAACATAGGAAGAAAAGAAAACAGGTGTGACCGTATTAGCATGGCTCTACCGTGACCCGCGTCTGTTCCGGACCCGCTTTGCCATGATGCCCACCTCCTCCTTCCTGGAAGAATGGGATTTCATTTATTTTATTCCTCTCTAGAGAATTTTCATCAATTTTGTGAGACCTGAAACAGCAGGGGCTAAAATTTGGGGCCACCGAGTGGTTTTTCCAAGAGGAACACGACCGTCTGTCACATGCTGTCAGGCTGTGACGTTATCACATTGCAAAGACTCTCAACCCTGGCTGTATCGCAGGAGGTTGGATAAAAGAAATGCAGTCAAAATTTGTCTGGAATATTCTGAGGATTTGGCAGGAGTTGATACTAAACAAGCAGAACTAACACACAGAAATATGAGACAGACTGCAAGGGGTTCTGGAAAAATAAATATTCTTCAGATAGAAAACCAGAAATTGTGGGAACATTTTTCAGGATATATTTAGCTACAAGAATGGGTGTTAAAAGTGGAATTGAATTTAAGGAATTACAAAAAAAGCAATCTCATACAGAAAGAGACCTGCCCATATATAGCAATTATACATGAGTGCACAAACATTTCAGAATAGATTTGTTATGTGTGACTGAATTCCATGGGGCTAGGATACTTAATTTCCATGTTCCATGTGTACCATGAGAAATTTCTATCCATGTCTATCCAGCAGCTCAACATAAGCGTTTATCATTTTCTTGCACGGCACACACTTCCATCCCTACAGGATTGCTGGAGGTTTATTTGAGATCTGGCTCACAGAGGACAAAGTTATCCTCTCCCTACATTTCGGCTTATTAATACACATATGGTGGAAACACCCTTTTAATGCACATTCGTTATGGCCATAAATAACAAGGCGTATGCAGCTCATCAATTTCAATTAGGTAGTGGCAAGATGAAGGGAGGAATGTACAGGGGCATGCTGGGTAATACGCCAACTGTCATTTATCTTATTTGTATTCCAGCAGTCACTCCCGATATGAAAATAAGGAACGGTAATTCATATTTAATAAGAAAAGGAAATCGATGTTCACAGATATTATCTTTTGGAGTTTTTTTTCATTTATTTAAATTAGTTAATATACAGTATGTTGTAGATTCTGACTTCTAACTTATAATGTTTTATTAATCCTAAAATACTGTATATGGAGCCTATATGACTGCATACCTGCTTAAATTGCCCAGAACTCTGAAAGCTGAAGGAAAAAGGTTGGGATATGAGAAAAAATGTTGGGATATGGTTTGGGGTTTCAGAATGTACTGGCACAAGAATAAAAGGTTTGCACACTAGACACTGTAGACCACAGGTGCTGGAGATATGCAAATAGCAAATGTGAAACAATAAACTCCGCAACGCTGTGCTTGCAACTTTATTAATGAAAATTACGTTTTGGACCACAGTCCTGACTCTGAAAGTAAATTTTCATTAATAAAGTTGCAAGCACAGGAAGAGACACAGTGTTGCGGAGTTTATTGTTTCACAGAATGTACTGGCACAAAATAATGAAACATCTGTAAAAATGTAAATATTCTACTAAAATCTTTATTGTAGTCATGTGTGATTGTACTGTGGAAACATTAGTGTGGTGAGCCATGCTTTCTTTGAGCACAGCTTTTGTAACTTTATTAATGAAGGTTGTCAACAGCATTTTTCCATAGAGTTCAATAGGAAAATGAGTCAGGACAGGAGAAACAACCCTGTAATTGATCCATCCATATCTAATGCATATCTGGGAGAAGAGTGATGGTTTGAGGCTCGTTTGATACCTCAGACCCTTGATGACTTACAGCCATTTTGCCAACCATGTGTTCCATTCTATTCCAGTGTAATTTACAGCTAAATCTAGCCCCCACCCTAATTCCCATAGAGATCCATTCAAATGCAGAGAGGTTATATTATCGCTTGTAAGAGTACCAGAGAATAATATATCAAGAGTCTTTTGATGTTGATGGGTCACAGACATCAGAAAGTCATGGTATGCAAAGAATATACAACCAAATATGAAATATATTTTAAGTTTAAGTGTATGTTCATTTGTCCAATGACTTTTCATCCCCTAAAATGGGGGGGGACTCAACTGTGGCCTCTAGGGAGTGCCCTGTTAGCTTCCTCTGAGTGCCCTGTTAGTCACCTCTGAGTGCCCTGCTAGCCGTTTTTGAGGAGTGCCCTGTTAGCTGCCTCTAAGAAGTGCCCTGTTAGCGACCTCTAAGGAGTGCCCTGTTAGCGACCTCTAAGGAGTGCCCTGTTAGCAACCTCTAAGGAGTGCCCTGTTAGCGGCCTCTAAGAAGTGCCCTGTTAGCTTCCTCTAAGGAGTGCCCTGTTAGCGACCTCTAAGGAGTGCCCTGTTAGCGACCTCTAAGGAGTGCCCTGTTAGCTTCCTCTAAGGAGTGCCCTGTTAGCGGCCTCTAAGGAATGCCCTGTTAGCGGCCGCTAAGGATTGCCCTGTTAGCTGCCTGTAAAGAGTGCCCTGTTAGCTTCCTGTAAAGAGTGCCCTGTTAGCCACCTCTAAGGAGTGCCCTGACAGTTGCCTCTGAGCAGTGTCCTCTCCAGGCACAGCATATTTTCACTCTGCAGTCCACCAGCACAGTTGTACAGTCAGGGCATAGACAGACAGTACAGATGGTGCAGGCAAACTGCAGATGCCAGGTCTGTGTAATGACTTGAGGGAAATCCTGCTGCTCTTGGTCTGATGCACGGCACGGTTTGCCAATATTTTAGTATTTCAATGAAAGTATTTCTTGGAACAGACTTGATCACTTAAATAAGATATAGAATATCATTTATAAGTGCTTATCATTTATGATCAAAGCCAAGACTTAATGTACACTGAACACAATGCACAAATACACAACTATGAGCTTCCTCCTGAGGCTAAAAACGTTTAAGTATTTAAATGTTTTTACATAATACAAGTGTCTTGGGTGACAGGAAAATGTTGCAGTGACAATGTATTCAAAAAATATTATTTATTTTATTTTTATTGACTGTCCTTTGTAGTGTAGGCTTCAGGATGATATAATATATGGTTCTAGAGATTAAGACCAGAAGCTCATGTTCTCTACAGGAGATAACAATTCATTGCTCGGTCTTAGGAGGTTAAAGAATATGTCGATCTTTCCGACTGCATTTGGATCGATACGCCCTGCATTACCGCCACCTGATGGTGAACTTTCCTACTCTCTAATGCTTTCCTGCTTTTACCTCCGAACATGCCGACAGCCGAGGCGTGGTGCCCAACCTCCCTGACCCCGCTCACCGAAATCGCCTGCGAGCCGAGGTGGGCTGAGCTTGATGAGGAGAAAGCACTCTCTGCAGCCTCATTCGCTCCCCGTGCGGGCCCAACTTCCCGCGCGCGCACAACTTCCCGTGCGGGCCCAACTTCCCGCGCGCGCACAACTTCCTGTGCGGGCCCAACTTCCCGTGCGGGCACAACTTCCCGCGCGCGCACAGACCTCACGTCTCCTTATTAGACGCCACACCCTGCAGATGAAACGGCTGGATGAATTTCCAACTGAAGTCTGCTGCATATCCCAGAACTACAATCAATTTTTGTGAAAGTAATTATTCACAACAGACTGTATCTCTCGCCATCATTTAAATGTCTACCTTTTAATGTATGCATGGATTTCTCATTATGAGACTTAAAAAAATAATATAGATTACTTGGCCAAAACAATAATAAATATGAAAATGCCATTTCTAGTCTTGTGTTTTTGGGTCTAGAACCAAAGTCACCAGAACTACACTACCCTAAATATAGAGCACAAATAGAGCCTTATGATGTGTACCATCGCTAGCTGACCCCCATTTTAAAAATTTTATTTCTTCAAGGCAAGTATTTTATGTTCAGACGAGGGACCATTTAAAGAGCGGTGGACCAAAAAAGAAAGATGAACGAAAGTCTTATTTAAAGAGAGGTGTACTAAGTCATACTCCCAGTGTATGTGCGAATGTATCAAAAAATACATCAGGTTACAATTGTTAATTATTCATTCAATGCATTACTCCATGTAAAAATACTGGAAAAATCATTCCAACAACAGGAATTTGGCCTAATGTTGCCTCTTTGGTTCAACGTTCAAGTAAACCCAGGCTAAAGTTTAAAATATGAATGTGAAGCATGATGTAAAGGTTCTGAAAATGTTATGTTCTGTGCTTGTGTTCATAGACTCTAGCATTTAATGTACAGTACCTCCGAATGCCTGGCACAAGATTTAATGCACGCAGACAGACAGAGAAGCCATTATCTCCACAGCAGGCAAAACACTGAACTACTTGACATTTGCTTTGAAAGATTTTGACAATTCACATATCCAACATCTCATGAAATGATTTAACGGGTCACGCTTCTGCACAAAACAGGAGGCAAATTCATCTTTGAGGGCACAATGCTCAGTGATATTACTACCACGTGTGTTTCAATACGAATATTATTGTCATAATTTGATTTAGCATTATGATTTGTGAGATTATATATTTTAATGATGTAATTACGTTTCAAGAAATGCATTGACTCCATTCAGTTTCCTCCAGCACAGAGATGTGCTGTCTTGGCTTTCACTGTGGGGCTTTTATTCGAGGTCATCCCAGGATTTTTTTTAATTTCAAATGCATCACCCTTTTTTATGCTACATTTCACCCCTCAAACGTGTCAAACTTGGCAACCTCTTATCTGTGTCCCACTTATACGTGCTATGTATGTATATATAATATGTGTATGTATATATAAGTCTTTCTGAACAAACAAAAAAACAAAAGCCAATGAAAATTTGCAGTTAGACCCGAGGAAAAGCAAATATGAATTCAGTCACCCATAAATGCATTTTTATGATTTATTTCCTCACAGAATCACGGTAGGGACCCCACCATCATTTATCTTTGGTGGCTATGAATCCATTCTTCTGAATACAGCTTCTGTCCTCAGAAGGTCATTTTATTTCAAGAATGTTTTTTCTTTCTTTTTTTCGGCTCACTCAGACGAAGATAATTTAATTAGCAGTGATTCATTTTCCTAATTAACTTTGGCGAAAGCTTACCGACAGCTTAATAACGAAGCCGTGCAACAAATTGACGGCGCAAATCTAAAAGAGAAATCATAAAGTCCTCTTAAGAGTAAATGAATCCCTCATTTTCACTCCCTCTGAAATTTGTTTATCAAGTTGAAGTCATGAAAGAGACAAGGGAGTGGGTGGAAGTGAAACCGGACCAGACAGAGAACTGCACGGCAGAGACATTCGTGACTTACCGTATCCTCATCTGAAGTTAAACTTAATCGCCATACACAAAATGGCAGACGCAATATCATGTGGTTACCATATCAAAATTAACTGTCAGATTTAACAGGATTGCCATGGTGAATAAAGATAAAGAGAGAGTCATGGATTGAATCATTTAATCCTGGGGGTCAATATGGTGTAATAAGATGCCAGGAGCCTCCTGTACCCCAGCGAAACTGGAGCTCACAAGAAGCTCTCTGCAAAAATAATAAAAGACTCTTCTCAGTTTCCCAGTCCATTATTATTATTATTACAATCATGATTTTTCTTCTTCTTCTTCATTATAATAAGCAATATGTGAGTGTGCTAATGTGCTCCCTGCTAAACTGATGGATGATATTGCTACCGTGAGACAGGGCCGCAGCTTCAATAAAGTCCTCCTATTTTTTTGTTTTGTTTGGAACTTATTTTGATTTCCATTTTCCTCTAATTGACGGTCACGCCCCCGTTGGGCCGCGTCCCCCACTTTGAAAACCCCTGCTCTAGGTCATAGGTCATAGCCATTTTTGCCTTTCACTTGAAACTAGTGTTACTTTTTGACATTTTAAAATTAATTCTGGCGACTATGGTAATTCTAATAACTGTTAATATTTTTATTTGCATCACTATCAGGATTTATGATAATGCCTCACAGCTTAATTTCATACGAACTTAATTCACATTTTAATGTCAGAGTTAAATAGTAAATTACTATATATCAAATTCAGATATATATGTGAAACACACATTTTAACACATTGCCAGCTCACATTCACTCCTGATTTTCAAAGCCAGGTGCAGAATAAAAACAAACAAACAATTAACCACATAAGATGTGGTAAAGCATAACCTTAAAGATAGAAAAAAATCCATGATGGAAAAAGTACAATGTGACTAGAAAAAAGAAAATAAAAGCAAAAGGGAGACACCATGTGGCACAGACTGCAGAACATCCAGCTCTTGATCCATCTGTACAAATATACTTGTGTGGTTGGGGGTTCGTTTGTGTGTTTTTCATTTGTTGTTCGAAGATTAGCTCATGTCACCGTGGTCACCGTGGTCACCGTGTACCAGTAGACACCGAAGCGACGCGTCTTGAGAAGAGTGCGGTACGCTCCGCGCTGCAGCTCAAAAGCAACATTTGATTTGATTTAATGCTCGACATGCTCTCTTCCCTTTGTTTTATCTTTTTCTCATTTTAGCCTTCTCTCTCCCTCCAGACGAGCACACTGGGCTCTCAAACAGTCGCTCTGTGTGCTGAATGCAAGGCAGACAAGCATGCGCTCTCCTCTGAAGCATGGGACACAGCTACAGGATGTCACGTGGCGCTGTAATAGCGACGTAGTCCAGCTGCCTCTCATGTTCATGTTTGTTAATTTGAATGTATTTTGTTGTGTTTTTTGTTTTTTTTCATGCGCTGTGTGTCTGTTGTGGGACGGGGAAGCGGGCTGGCGATTTTTCAGGGCACTCCTGCTGCTTGTTTTGATAATATTGACGAATTGTCTAATCGGTAATTTTGTTTGTGGTCATCACCATGGAGACGCATTTGCAACATATGTTCGGGAATGTCCGTTGGATCTGCAGCAACAAAGTTTACCATCGCTCTTCACCGGAGTTGATGATGTCGGGACTGATCCAGGAGTGCAGGCAATCTTCAAAAGGCAACCAGGGAAGGGAAGGAAAAGATAATGCGGGGGAGGAGTGAGGTGATGACTGGGAAGGTTGACGCAGTTCGGTGGATCTGTTTCGACAGTATATAGAGACTGCAACACTGCATGTATGGAGGAAAGTCGTGGAGGCGGAGTTTGTGTGTTGGTCTGCTTAATGACACTCTCGGGACAGCGGGGGCTATTTTTAATCATGGCTGTATTCCACTTTAATTCACTTCATTTGTTTGATTAACGCAATGATTCTATTGAATGTCTTTATCTGATATGTTTGTTTATGTGATGTGGGTCTGCCCCACTGTCTATGTATTTTTTGTTGTTGCTGGTGGCTACAACTGAAGTTCCCTAACAGGAAAAGAAAAGTTATTCTATTCTATTCTGCCACCTGCCATCATCACCATGGCAGGCATGTGGGGCTCCTCCAGACCATGGGACCCATCCACACACTTGAACAGTATGTGAACATGGATGAGCCACCCGGCAGCGCAATCTCTCATTTATAACTGCTGTTATCAGTCTTAGAGAGAGAAAGAAAGAGAGAGAGAAGAGAAAGAGAAAGATGGGGGTGAGGAGGGGAGCCATCAGTACCAGTTTCAGCCACAAAACATAAAATGTCCTCATTTGTTAAACCACCATTTTCTGATCCAGTGGCATCTGATGAGCAGGAAATAAGAGGGCCAGATTTACTACCTTTTAATTGGTCATTAATCTTAACCAATAGGCTTTTGTTCCAGCCCAGAACTGAAATTCAACTAATCAAGGTCTCTGATCAAGTCCATGAATATGTTGAATAGGGTATTAGTGCTGGGCTATAAAACATGGCTGCACCCACATTGGCCATTCTCAGATAACACTGGAGACCCTCACCCTATGGGCACATCATCCACTTTGCTCACAAGTGCCATCAGTAGGCCATGGGTGTCAAAAAAGCTTATGGCTTGGTTAATAGAATGACGGTTAAAATAATATTGTGGAGGTGATGATGATGATGATGATGGTAATGATGATGATGATGAAAGATTCTCTCTGCATTACTAACCATCTACTAAAGCATTACAGTAGACAAAGAGCCATTTCTCTACACGTCTGTTAGATTATTTCTTTGATTCTTAGTCTGGGCTGGCATCAAAACAAGTGACTATGTAAAGGCAGGCAACGTCCACATTTCCATTTTGTTTAAGGCATCTCCATGACTTGCACTTTCTGGTTTTATAGCCTAATCAAACGGGTCAAGATCTAGACTCTAGATTTTGGGCTACCAGACACCATCCACCAATCACAATGATTCATATTCTGAGACTGAGGGGGAGGGGTCACAGGTCCTCTTTTCCATTTGGTGAAATTGTTGCGCTGGCAAGTCTAAATCACATTCTCATTATTTAGAGTACAGTGACCCTTCACCCAAAGCAAGCAGCCAGAGGACTGTGCTATGTCTGCTCATGCACTAGCCTGTGGTCACTACTGACCAAAGATGCTACAAAAAGACGCCTGCCATATTTTTCTTCAGAAATTCAAGTTCAAAAGCGTAAATAACCACCACCAACCAGAACTCCTTTGCTCTACCAGAAAATAATTAGAGGTTTTGCTGTCTTTCTGGAAATAATTGTCTCACCTAATATGCTCTAACATCTATAGTTTCTCACTCATTAATTTTATTTCTTGGCAGGAATCTTAACTTGGTATTTATATGTTTAATTTAAAATGATTTTTATCCTAAAACATATTGTCAGTCTTTTTTCAGTCCACCAGTTCTTGTTACATGTGGAACATTTCAACTACAACTTCAACTAAAACTGAGAACTGCATTATATGTGACACATACTGTAGCTTTGGACTTAAATAATTTAAGAAGAAAAAAATGATGTTGAGGAAAATTTTTCTCCTTTTGAATATGGACAGAAGACAGAATTGCTATCCAGAGCAGGGGAAAACTTTAAAGGCGAGTGTTTGAAAGAGGAAGGGAGATGTAGAAATATTAATGGCCTCCTGACTCAATGTGCCTCACTTTTAGAAAACCATAAATAAAACATTTGTGAGAAAGACCCTGTAGGATGTACAAGCACAGAGCAGATTTAAAGATAGTTCTCACAGCAAAACAGGAAAGCACTGAGCTTTGATTCCTCAATCAATTTTTTTTATTTTTCAAATAGATCATTCCTCAGGCACCTCCAAATGTGGACTGGAATAGGAAATAGGACTGAGACTGGAGGACTGACTCTGGAGGACTGGAGGACTGACTCTGGAGGACAGGCTCTGGAGAACTGACTCTGGAGAACTGGCTCTGGAGGACTGGCTCTGGAGGACTGAGACTCTGGAGGACCGACTCTGGAGGACTGACTCTGGAAGACTGACTCTGGAGGACTGACTCTGGAGGACTGACTCTGGAGGACTGACTCTGGAGGACTGACTCTGGAGAACTGACTCTGGAGGACTGGCTCTGGAGAACTGGCTCTGGAGGACTGGCTCTGGAGGACTGGCTCTGGAGGACTGACTCTGGAGGACTGGCTCTGGAGAACTGACTCTGGAAGACTGGCTCTGGAGGACTGGCTCTGGAGGACTGACTCTGGAGGACTGACTCTGGAGGACTGGCTCTGGAGGACTGGCTCTGGAGGACTGACTCTGGAGGACTGACTCTGGAGGACTGACTCTGGAGGACTGACTCTGGAGGACTGACTCTGGAGGACTGGCTCTGGAGGACTGACTCTGGAGGACTGACTCTGGAGGACTGACTCTGGAGAACTGACTCTGGAGGACTGGCTCTGGAGAACTGACTCTGGAAGACTGGCTCTGGAGGACTGGCTCTGGAGGACTGGCTCTGGAGGACTGACTCTGGGGGACTGACTCTGGAGGACTGACTCTGGAGGACTGGCTCTGGAGGACTGGCTCTGGAGAACTGACTCTGGAAGACTGGCTCTGGAGGACTGGCTCTGGAGGACTGACTCTGGAGGACTTCAGGCACTGCTGCTTTTACTGCTTTGCTTTTTTTCTTCTTTTTTGTTATTAAGGTTGTTATCCAGAAAAGAAGACAACTCAGCCTGGTACTACCTGCTGTACAAACTAACAACAATTAACCAACACCAGTTACTGGATTTACACATCATTAGTCCGGCTTAACCATCACTTGCAATTGGCATTTTTTCAACACAAACCTGCTGAAGGTGTAAGTACAATAAGTTGCATAAGATGCTGAGAGTCAACAGAAATGTTGGGACTATGAACAAGTGCAAAGCGATGCAGATACTCCATAACAAGCTCTGCCTTTGGGCGCAGTGTTGAAAGAAACAATTTGAAAGTTAGTAATTGAATCAAGTCCCAATTGCAGCACAGCTTATTCCGATGGAGGCTGCATTTGCAGAGAAAGCCTCAAACAAAGCCAGTAAATGGGAAGAATTTAATTATATCAAGTTTATGTAGAGTGTTAACTATATTACATCAATATTACACAAACCTCTTGCATACTGTATATGTATATAGAATTTTGAGAGATAAAATCTTTTTTTACATTTTCTATGCCTGGCCAAGGGGGCAGCACTATAAATAACCGGTAGGACTACAGCCCTATTGGACCACTAGGTCCTTTTCCTGCTGATCAGTATCTATCAGTGATGTCATTTCCTTTTAGTCCACATAGATATTCATGTCTGCTACATATAATAAAAGAGTGTAAACTTACAGCCCTCTCCGTTTAGAAATTTTCATTGGTCGGGAGGATGGTAATATTACTCACTATACTTCAAAAGGGCTGCTTATTGGTCAGGCAGGTAGCCAGAAGGTAGCCCTGGCGACATAGCAGATAATTAAATTGTTTTTTTCCAAAAAATCTAGTGAGCATGTTCTTCTGAAGCAGACCTGCCACCTGCAGTCCATGCACTATAAGCCTGTATACATGAACTAACATACTGTACCACACATACACACTAAAAAACAGGCACACACACACTCAGATACATACACATGCACTCATGTACACACACACACACACGCTGATCCAGGATGTTTCACGATTGACATACGGGGGGGGAGTGTAAAAGCACACACTCTACAGGGGGAGTGAATGCAGCATCACATCCCTCTCTTACACCCACATGAAAACAGATGTGGAGAGGGTGAGAATCGGTGCTCTGGCACGTTTGTGAGGACCCTTAGAGACGGCCGCGTCACGCTGATCTCAGGGAAGACAGGAAGTGGGGCAGGAGAGCTCATCAGCAGGGTGCAGCCTGGGTCTGCTTCCATCATCGTCATGGTAACGCAAGGCCTGTGAAATCCCAGACCTGCACCACACAGCTGGCAGAGGCCGTCTGCCTTCGCTCGCCTCCCGCCTGTCTTCTCTGGAAACCGTCAGGAGCGCGGATCGGTAGTGAATCACCCGCCCTGCAGTGAACACGAGGGGAGGGTTTATTAAAGTACGGCGGTCTGACGGCTTGTGAAATGAACGAACAAATGAGCCGCTAGGGGTGACTCTACACGTTCCTACACTGCCAATGCTAAATAAGGGCCTGGAGAAAAGTGACAGGGCCGTTTCTAATGCACCCCTAAGGCTGTCTGCCACGGCCCTGCTGCTCTGCACAAACCACAGGAAGAGCACAGAGCCCTGCACAGAGCCCTGCTCAGAGCCCTGCTCACCTGCATTCAGTAGGTGCTTTTATCCAGAGAAAGTTACATAGCGATCCATTTATACAGCGGGATATTTATTACAGTAAAAAAATTCAGGTTAAGTACCTTACGTAAGGGTGCAGCAGCTGTACTTCACCCAGGAATCAAACCTACACACTTGAGAATTATAAGCCCGGTTTTCCAACCATTACGCTACACTGCCACCGCGCATCACATCACCTTTTCTATTTTAATAAGCCTGTGTGCTGTGTGTGTGTGTGTTTGGGTTGTGCGTGCCGTGTGTGTGTGTGTGTTTGGGTTGTGGGTGTATGTGTGGGGGGAGGGTCACACACACCACTCTGTGTTATTGTTTCTGACTGTGCCCTGTTACGCCTCCCCCTCTAACACGTGATGGATCAACTTAGGAGAGTCATGCTTCTTGTCTGATTGAATCCTTTTCAGACCTAACCAGGGCCAATCATCCAATCAGACATGCTGCACCTGGTCTCCCTTGGTGATGGCCACTAATCACCTGAATCGTTATAATTAGCCTGGGATGGCAGAAAAAATAAGGAAAAAAACAAAAACAGCGGAATTAAAAATGATTTAGTATAATGGCTGTATGGAGTTGTATCGATTGTGCGTACTGGTGTCCTGATTGGATACCGCTGAGAATGTAGCCTGTGCTGTATGAGATTACATTTAGATCTCATTTAAATAAAATATTACTGAAATAATTTAAATATTACTGAATGTTTTATGTTTTAAAAAAGTTAAACCTGTGTGAATCTCTTAACTTAAATAATAGAGAAATTTTATTATGGGTTAGTATTACACCTCTTTCGTGATTGATTGGTTTTAGAATGATGCTGAATGAGGAGTCTTTGGGGCACAACCTGGCTAAATTCCGGAGGTAAATACAGGTATGTATTCATATCGCATAGTTTGCCCATCATGGTTTTTTTGCCTATCCCAAATGAAGAGTGTTTTTCCAAACCTCAAGTCCAGTTTTGATACATCATATTTTTCAAGGTGAGTATAATTTTTCTGATAAATGGTTAGATATTTGCTGTTTTAATTTTAAACCCCCCCCCCCCCCCCCCCCTCTCGCTCTCTCTCGCTCTCTCTCGCTCTTTCTCTCTCTGTCTGTTTATCCACTAAATACAGCTGGATATTATAACAGTAAACCAATACAAATGTTGACACAATGTAAAAATATTAATATGTACAAGATTATTGTCCAGGGCATTCAAAGTGAAGGCATTTCTGTATATCCTTTAAGAATCTAAAAATATTCCCATGCAATTCCCAAGATGCATTAGAATTGGTGTTTTTGGGGATTTTTTCTGTGGACATATATTCAATGGGCCTTAACATCATGGTGATTGTGTTCCTGTTGGAAGAGTGACAATGTGGTTTGGTTCCGTGACCTGGAAGCATGGCGATGGATAACGGGCTGTGTCTGAATCAGAGCCCTATCTACCGCGTCCTGTTTTCTGTGTACTGTGTGCTGTGCGCTGGCAGACTGCGTACTGCTTAGTGTATGCTGTTTAGTGCGCACCGTGCAGTATGTGAAACACATCCTCCATACTATTTTTCAACCATGATGTGGAAATGTCGTAAGATGTTCCACCCTTGCGTGGCCATGTCACATGAGATGGGATTGTTGTTTCATCATCTTGAAAACTCAGAGGACCTCCACCAATCACAAAGTGTGTTGCTAACGACCAACAGAACAAGGTGATGGTGATCGACTAAGTGTGTTGCTAACGACCAACAGAACAAGGTGATCCAGGAAGTAATATCCACCAATCACCATCAACGTCATTCTGTTGGTTCTTATGAATTTACTCTGTGATTGGCTCCTTGTTGTTGTTGAAGCAAACCGCAAAGCTGTGCCTCATTTTAATGTGATGCTGAGTGTCATATTTTATGGGTCCAAAATGTTTGTTTACTTTTTTAAAAGTATGCTCCTGAATATACTCAGCAAAACCCTAGAAGTAAGCATATCAGCCGGGGGTTTTAAGCATACTATATTTAGAGAAAATTTCACCTACTTATCTACTTTCTCATCCAGTGCACTCAACACGCACGCTCAAGAGTACAGCAGCCGAGAGGACTGGCTGAATATAAAACTTCAGACTCCCTGGGGGCTTAGCCTATAAAGAGATTAATGTCTGCATGCAGACACATTTCAGACTGTAACATCAAAAGCCAACTTTGAAACAGCTAAAACATCTTTCTGCCTACATCCTACCACCTGATTTTAATACTTACAAAAAAAAGAGGTAAAATTTGTCATTTTTACAATATGTGTAGTACTGTGATGTGTAATAAAAGACTGTTTATTCAAATAAACATTACATTTAAGTTCCATGAAACGATAAAAAAAGCTCATCTAGCTAGAACGGCCATTTTTGACAACAAGCATTATGATGTGTATTATATTACGTGATAATGCCTTTGGAAATATAGATTACGTCTGTGACCCCTGATACTGCATGAGTTAGTACTCCAATGATACGGTGTATATTTAATCTCATCATAAAGTCACAACCAGATGGTACACCCCACCCCCGCAACTAAACACACACACACACACACGCACACACACACAAGCAACACTGAATATTGGTTTACCAGTCCCCACTGATGCATGTATCTGTGAACATATGCATGGATGTGTATATGTGCATGTGTCTGTTTTTGTATGAGTGTGTGTGTGTATATGCATGTGTATTTGTATATGTGTGTGTGTGTGTGTGTGTGTGTGTGTGTGTGTGTGTATATGTGTGTGTGTGTGTGTGCGCAGCTAGGGGCCAAGCAAAGAGCCAGCTTTAATTATCATATATGGCACATAGGGTAATGGATAGAGAGAATATGGGCAGTTTTATTAGCCCATGCCTGCATGCATATATGTGTGTCACTCATGTATGCAAAGTAGCCTAATTACAGAGGCCGAGCATTGACCCCAAAGAAGTGGGTGGTGAGCGGCTCATTTAATTGTTTCCCTTTTTATTTTAACTGCCATATGTCCACAAAGGCCTACATACATAAATGCTCTAGTTAGATGAGAAAACACTGAATAAAATAAATACGTTTGTGCAACCCCCCGACCCCCCCACCCCCCCTCCCAAGGTCTTCTGTGCCTCAAACTGCCCAGCATGGCGTAGAAGCCCACACACTTTTAAGCTTCATAGACCTCTTTGAAGAGAATATGATTTGGCCTAACAAGCGTTCTTTTGGGCATACTCTGTGATGTCTGACACAGCATTTAATATGTTCCATCTCAGCTCCACACACCAAGGGGGGCTCGTCTTTTCACTGATTCTAATGAACACTTTCACTTTAGTCTTCTACCCACTTTCTAATCCATTTTATTCCAGCTGGGTAAATATGCGAACATTGATAGGTACTCAACTGTTCAGTAATGCTGTACCGATTAGCCACGGACAGTTTAGATGTGTACTTCATTTTCATATATATATATTTTTAATTAGGGAATTGGTTCCACATTCGGAAATTAATTCGAAACAATGGCTGATGTCAAGCATTTCATGTCGGTGAAAATGTGACAATTACCGCACTGTGGCCGTATGCTGGAAAGCCTTATTGTGACTGTCGTATTGTCAATGATGCCAGGCTATATCAGGATACGAATCTGGTAAAATATGTAAATGTCTCCTTTTTAAATCTTTGACAACGTCCGGGGTTTTTAACGACAAAGCACACTTGTGATACGTTTCTACACATTGCTAAAATAACGCACCGGTTCTACAATGGAATTGATGTATTTATGCTACATTGCAAGAAGGTGCAGGAATCTGCCGGCTTTTGCTCTTTTGAAGTTAACTACAGCAACAAAGCGAACTAGAAGCTGAGGAATCCTCTTTTAGCATACGCAAACTATCGTCAGCAACGGACGAGTATAGCCTAAGCTACGTTGTGAAATGCGCTGTCCAGCACAGACTCTGCTGAAAGTCGGCTGCGACAAAACAGCCTCCAAAACGCAGAGTCTACTTATAGGAACGAAGAACTGGACTCTCCATAATATCCTGTTTCAGTAAAATATGACTGTGTAGGCACCCCCAATGACACGTTCCTTTTAAGAAAGACTCGGAGAGAGAGAGAGAGAGAGAGAGAGAGAGAGAGGGGTTTCGCCCAGGGGGTGGGACAAAATGAACTTCTCAGTATCGGAAAGCGTACTGATAGCCTCTTCATAAAGCATCCTGAGCCGAGAAGAAATATATTTTTTCTTATTATCGCTATTAGTTGAGTTATACCTATATTTTCTAAATAAAATCACTCCTGACGCTAGATGAATTCAACGGGGAAACGTACTTTGCTCTTTCTTTTTGTGGCTTTGATAACGCAAGGTAAGACAGCGCTAGAAAGTAAAGAAACGTTATGTATCTTGAGAGTTTCGGTTATTTGTTGCAGCATTAGGTTGGGGTTGTTGAGCATTTTAAAACGCAGCACACTTGATATAGGCTAAATTAGCAGAAAAAAGAAACTCAGATGCTTGTAGTCTCGAGCTTTTACAGAACTCCGCGAGCATGCTGCTACGGCGCTGCTTTTCGCCATCAAAATGTTTCCCATCAAACTGGTGTTTCTATTTTCGCCTACTTATTTATCGATATACGGGCGACACAACAAACCGGATGCGTTTGCATATAAGCAGTGAAAATATCGGACCACCGCGTGTGTGTATGGAAAGTTTTTTTTTACAATATTGTTAAGTGCTTTATTTAGACGTTGCTACTGTTATATGCATGAGAAGACCGGGAAAAAATCACAGTGGCACACTTTGACATTCCATTGTTGATATATTATCCAAAAACTGAATTACACTTTTCATCGAACGGTGTAGGCTAGGCTACTGTAAATTACCTGGATTTGTTTGTGCTTAATTCAATTAATGACGTCGGAAGATCACTTAAAAGCCACTGGAAAGCAATACCGACTACACATTATAATGAAGTGGCTTACACTCATACTTTAATTATACTCGTTATCAATATTACAGCAATGATAAAAT
Organism: Ilyophis sp. 1 JC-2022; assembly: GCA_022702515.1. Lineage (NCBI taxonomy): Eukaryota > Metazoa > Chordata > Actinopteri > Anguilliformes > Synaphobranchidae > Ilyophis > Ilyophis sp. 1 JC-2022. The sequence goes on along the minus strand of CM040400.1, from coordinate 10,321,032 downwards.
ATTAATAATATGTTGTTGTCGTAAAATTTACGGCAGGCTAATGTATTTCTCTGCATTTATCGACGCACTGAGAGCCTGGAAAGCAGTGGTTTTTAATATAGGTTGTCTTTATAGATCTAATTGAGTTGAGAGATTGAATTGTATTTTGACTCAACGACTTTAATGTTATTCTAAGATTAGAGCTGGAATGTGTAAGTATCTGTGTGTCGATGCCCGCGTGCTTGCGGTAGGCTGCTAACTCGAGGCAAGTCGTTTACTGTGGTGAAAATGCGCTGATTGCGATATGTTGTTCAGAAACAAAACCCGTATTTAAATTGCTGTATTAGTGGCCCAGAAACTTTCCAAACTTATCTTATGGTTGAACTCATCTGCATGGATTCCTCAGGGCAGATAAAAACATTACATAAGTATTGCTCATAATAGTCTATTCAGCTTAATATTAATAATTAAGTTTTAATATGTGAGAAATGCAATCGATTTTAGTGGAATGCATAATGTATGTTATTCACATCTCATTATAACCCAGGACTTTCATTCCTCATACCACAAAATACACCGAGGCCGTACCCATCCACGTTGACAGATCATTTGCACATAATATAATGCGTAACTACAGGGAATGTGTATTATGGTCTGTATCAGGACTGCTCCATGCCCCCCCCGCCCACAGGCTCAGACACACACGCATTGGCCATACGCACTGGCATTTTTGAAGTGAGGGTTTTAAGTTCTTCTTCTGCTGCAAGTATGTTGTGGTTGCAGCTTAAAGGGCAGGGTAATGTACTGTATCTGGAAGAAAAAAAACATCCGCTGTTAACTACTTACATAAGGTCGTATACAGGGTGACTGTAGAGAAACAGTGTCTTCAATCCCGAGCCTCGGTAATTATTTATATCACTTGTCATTTGTGGAAAGTATAGAAAACGCCAAATGATCCTTCCTATAATTGGGCGAAAGAAAGGATTGTGTATAAGTAAATGGAATTGACTTTTAAAGCGGCATACTATACTTAAATGAAAAAAAAGTATATTTGGATACAGAATATAGCAATCTCTGGGAAAATATTATGCATATTAAAAAGAAGCCATTTTATTATAATTGCCTAAAGCATTCTGAAATGTCCCTGCAATAAAGCTCAGGGACCCCCCAAAGAGCACGGCTCTGTCCCATACAGGCAAGCTGATAATTAGAGGCTAATGATGAATTACTTTAATTAATTTATAATTATTTTAGCCACATTCCAATACTGATAGTCAGGCTAATTGACACATCCAGCTGGGCGACCGTAAATGTTGCCACGCGACCCACCTTTTTTCATCAGAAATTATATTTGCAGAACTATAATTATTTCATGCAATTAAATATTATAATGCGCAGAGACAGATTCTGGGTAAAAAAAAAAAAGATTTATTGGTGTGTGTGTGTGGGCGAGGTCTAGGCTGTGGTGGGGTGGGACACATACTGTTTCTATCCTGGTGGAGCTCTGGGAGTCTCTCAAATATTTCATCTCCATGAAAAGTTCCCAAAGTGGACAGATTACTTGAAGATAGTCTTCTCCTTCTATTACAATTAAATTACAGTGCAATATTGAGATGCTAATGCAGAAAACTAGTTTGTGGCCAATACAAGTACACATATCTGCATCAATCTGGCTCTTTATTAATAGTACTATAAGCCAAAGCCTCACTCCCATTCTGAGTGCTACAGCTAACCGTAACTTTCACTTAAGGCAGAACTGGTGACCTGTTGAGCTTGTTGAGCTTGTTGAGCTTGTTGAGTTTGCCACAATAAGACATCATTTATGCAGTACCAAGAAATATATAAAAATTCAACACAAAACCCAACCCTTGCCTTTAAAATAACCACACCTGATATGTGACAGTGTGCAATTGTTGAAGATTTACACAGATTTTCTGTGCAGTGACACATACTAATGTGTTTAAAACACATACTAGCTATCCATCAAACTTCATTGTAATAAAGTTGGTATATATATGGCCCATTTAATGCGCAATGGTGCTCATATTCTGATGCTTCCACTGTTTTATAGCTCTTTTGTAAATTAAGTCTGTTTAGGGGAGCGGCCTTTGCAGAAAGTATGTAAAACAGCAATTGCAAGTGATCTTCAGATGGTGGTCAGATGGGGTCCATCCATTTCCAGCCTTGTATAATTTAATGCACACTTCAGTTTGTGCGCTACCCAATAAAGGGTTCAATTCAATTCACTTCAATTTTATCTGTATAGCACTTTTTACAGAAAACTGTCTCAAAGGTGCTGTGCAGAGAAGCAGAAGGAAAATTGCACAAAAACCAGGCCTGAACTGAACCCCCAAAAACAAATTAATTAAGATGGTATGAGGGTGGAGATGTATGTTAGCGAAACAGAGTTTCAGTTTCAGAATTAGATTCTTGTGGTTGAGAAAGCAGGACCAGCAACCAGCTGGGTGTTACTTTAATCTGCTACTCCAGCTACATGTGGTCTGACTGGGATGTAAGCGTTTGATTGGGAACTTTCTTTGATTTGAGATCTCCTGACGTGTTAAAACTTTTCACTGCACCGCCGTGCACTTTCTCCTCCTCAGTGCTGGGACTAAGTCCAGCTCTTTCGAGTTGATTTAGGAGAGCCGAAGACTTTCACAAACCTCAGGCTTGTAAATCGGCCCAACAAATAACACCGGAAAACGGTAGCATTAGAGCTTAACAGAAGTGTCTCCTGATCTCCAGAAATATTGGATTTTTAAAATGTGTTTTTTTTAATTTTTTCATAGAATGAAAAACGGTTGAACAAAAACCCGTTTAAAAAAATCGCAGAGAAGGAAAAACATAGTGATTTTTCTAGCTTCCACGCTGTTAACAGGGTTGTGTGGCAGCCTGCCATCCTGTTTGGTTTCACATTTCCTCTGTGAATGAGTGCCACTCCACTGCCCGCTTGGCCACGGGCTGCATCGGCTTGAGCCGATGCCTCATCTCATAATTTCCGGTACTTACGGTTCAATATTAAGCCTCACCCCCAAAATCCCATTCGTCCCCCATTTCTCCTGGAACAGCTGAAGTATCTCTCTTCAGGCATGTGGATGAGTCATCCAGGGGGATTAAGAAGGAGGAGGCGATCCGAGCGGGAGCCTCAGAGTGAAATCATTAACTTGAGCTGCAAATCTGCCACGCCGTCCTGGTGTCACCATGTGTCCGGTCCCCCCCAGCACTGCCGCTGAAGTTCAGCCTGCATATATTCTGTATATTTACGTACCTATTTTTGTGTGGGAGCAGAAGGTGTCTGAAGGTGTGATAGATGCCTCTGGATCACATGGTTTTGTCTTTCCATTACATAAAATGTAACGTCCCTTTTTTATGGTGTTTTCTATGCAACTGGAAACCTGAAAGAGAGGAAAACATGAGCCAAAATGGATGCCTATCTTCTGAATGACGGGGGTGGGATTGACAAACCCGAGGGCCCATTAAGTGTGAATTTCATATGAAAATATATCCTCCTAACAACCAACTGCTTTCTTATGATCAGAAAATAAAACAGTACGATAAAGACATCAGAATAGGTTAACACCAGTGTGTCTACAGGCTCTGTTTCCCCCTTTTACTCTTTAGTGAGGAGTGATTTGTTTAGAAATCAATGGAATCGATTCTTGTGGCCCCTATCTGGCAAGCTGCCGCTGTTTTTATTGTTTTCATTTATTGTTTGTGTTGCTCACCTGTTTGAAGCCTGCCACGATTATGAGGGTTTCTCTGAGTTTATTCCTGCTGTCATGCATGTGGATTGAGTGGTTAGGTCAGGGATACTCAAATCTGGCCACTATTGGTTTGCTCTTCTGCCTGATAGTCCATAGCCCAGTCGCTGATTGGCCAGAGATTACGCTGACCTGGAGCTTCAGGTTTAAATCAGTCCCTGATTAGATGGGAGAACTGAAAACCAGCAGCACTATCGGCCCCTGAGGGCCACATCAGAGTATCCCTGGCTTAGGGCCTCTCCTGTGATAGGCTGTCGCAGCGTACGGCCCTTGAAGCCAGCTCACGTCTCAGCGGTGACGGAGGGTCACCTGTCTGACCCTCCAGGGCGCCCCACAGCCTGTCACACATCGGTCAGGACAGCTCTCGCGCTCCGCTTCAGGTGGAAGGGGCGGGGCAGGAGATGCACTCTGGCCCGAGGAATGGGGGCAATCCACTACAGACACCTCGCCTGTCTCATTCAATTTGTAAAACATTTCTTTCGCAAACAAGGAATTGCACTTAGAGTCTTAGACGGTCTGCAGCAGTGGTGTGCTGCAATAACTACGATCTCCCTTCCCACTCCTCTATCTTGAAATTCCGCACTTGCTTTCTCTCTCTCTCTCTCTCTCTCTCTCTTGCCCTCCATCTTTCTTCTTTGAAGCTGCTTTCAACACTGTGCTAAACTCATAGTCATGACTGTTAGATAAGACCGTTAGATTAAGGAAGGCTTTAACTCCTCTAGCCCCAAAAGCCCACACAATATCATTCCATTTCCTGGGTCTGATGTGATTAATGATCTTGGACAGTGAACCCTTTAGATCCTGTGGCTTTTCAGAACCAGAGTTAGACACCCCTGGCATGGAGGTTTACAATAGTTTGTAGCTTCGGTGCATCTTGGCATATTATTGTTAAGTAATGCTTGCTGGTAGCCTGCTATGTAATTAATACTATATATAGCTATCACTTTAAACATTGAAAATTCCCAAATAAAAATGTCATCTTTTTATTTCCATACCCATTGCAATGCCATTCAGGATTCTTTAAACTGCTTTCCACCGTACACTGAACTAAATTCATTCGTTAACTTGATTTAACACAACTGTTGTTAGACTTCCTTAGAGACACCATTTGAGTAATAAAGGACATTTATAAAAATGACTAAAATTAAACATTAATTAATGAAATTATGAGTTTGAAATGCCTGCTGCAGGTGCTATTTCTCACAATTGCACAAATTCTTTTTATCACTTTGGTCAGCTGTTAGCCATTAGCCATTCAGAAAGCCACGTGCAATATCTCGTGTGTTTTCACAAGACTCTACAGTAATTGTACCAGCGTTGATGAGTTTATAAGCCAGAGGCACAGACTATGCAAGTTCCAAATTTTTACTTCCTGTGGTACAGCTAAATATAAATCAATGTCATCTCCTACCCTTATTTCATTGGTTATAACAATTTAAAGCTGCTTCCAATTTAAACCATAATGCATTGTTTGCTGTGCAATACATTACTTTGCAGTGGAAGCTGCTTGCTTCCAATTTTTTAAATCCAATTTAAAAATTATGCTGTGCCATGCTATCTGCGATTCTGAAAAAATGGTCCTAACCATACACATGTGACAATTGCTTAATTAAATAGTGCATTGATTGCATTGTGCACATTAATGATCTAGAAATGTTAATTCTAGAAATTAAATCCCACTCAGCGTTCATCTTTGAATAAAATGAGTATTAATACAAATGACCAACTTATAGGCTGCTCATTAAAAGCGAATAACTGAACCAGCGTTTTTATTCAAGTTAAGGCACAGAATAATTTCAGTAATGACTGCTCCACAGTCCACAGTACATCTTGTCTAATATCACAGGGTACAAGAGTCAAAAATGTCACTTATAAATGCAGCAATGGGCCAGGGTTTCAGTCACATGCTTTCTTTCGGCTTGTGTGGAGCATTTATTTTCAGTACCAGTCATGCTACTACCTTTTTTATTAGTGGACATTAGCATTGTTAATCTGTGAGCAATAAAAAACACAAAATGTTCATGTTAGTATGTGTTCAGACAGAGTGTAAGTCATATTTTTGTTTGGCATTTCTCTGTTCTTTCTTGTTGGAACTGGCATTGAGCATCTCTCTAAAATGAACCTTCTTTATTCTGGAGAAGAGAGGAGGGCACAGGCTGTAAATATTCAATAAAAAAGGGACTCATTCAAATTAACGAGGGATGTAAACATTAAGCCGGGCTGGCTCAAGCGAAAAGGTACCCCTTGACGTTTGGGTAAACACGGATCTTTTGGTGGAAATTCTCTCTGCTCTTTCGGAAGTTCTCAGCATTTCACCGGACAGAAATAGCAAAGACGTGAATAATCCGAGCGTGACCGACTCTCATGGCCGCGCGGTTACGAAATCCAATTTCGGGAAGGGGGGAATAAAACCGCGAAATTATTTCGGATCCAGCGGTTAATTGACCGACGTAATGGGTCCTTTTTCAAAACATGACGTGGAACCCTCCCGCCCACATCAAACGCACACACACCCTGCCAAATGTAGCATATTACATTACATTACATTACATTATAGGCATTTAGCAGACGCTCTTATCCAGAGCGACTTACACATCATTTCTTTTGCATTTATACATAGTATCCATTGATACAGCTGGATATATACTGAAGCAATGCAGGTGAAGTACCTTGCTATATGTTATGGGCCCTCATGAAAGGTTGGCTTTGGTGTCCACTGAACGGTCCTGGACTCTGCATTCATTGCGATTACTTAATGAGAAGGATCCAGATGTACTTTGCATATGAATTGCTCTGTAATGCAGAATCTAATTGTTCGGATCCTCAAGCTGGCATTACAGGGGACGTGTTCTTCTCATATTAACCTTTGCATTTCTTAAACATTCCTTAAACTTTAAACTTTCTCTCTCGCTTTAGTCACTCATTCAATTTTCCCACAGAAATGTAATATTTCGGTTGAATAAAAAGCTTGCTAATATGCTTAGAAGAAGCAACCAGGTCTTATTTCTGTAGTCCCTACTCATAATTAACATTTAGTGCCGTTTTAAGTTCGTGTGATCCAAAATACTTATTGCCAAGCTTCTGTTCAAGGATTAAGAGAGCAGTATTGCAGCGTGCAGGCTCTTTTTGTGCAATGGGTTTGAGATCAAAGTGTCTCTGCATTACACTTGAGCTCTTCTTCTCTATAAAGGCTCTGTTGCTGTGTGTGTGTGTGTGTGTGTGTGTGTGTGTGTGTTTTGGAGTCGCTGAGGAAGAATGACAAACTTCACTTAAGGACAAGATGGTCCAGAAATGATCAGGCTTATTGTCAGTGGCTCTTTAGCAGTTTACTTATCTCACAATTTTTAGGATAATAAATTAACCCATTACTGTTCCTCGCAGAAAAGCATAAAAGCATAAAAGCCAGTCCACACCAGAATTTGGCTGTTCTCCCTTTTGCTTGTAAACTGTTTAAATCTGCTGCCAACATACACATATGTGAGTGCTCACGCACACACACACACACACACACACACACACACACACACACACACACACACACACACACACACACACACACACACACACACACACACACACACACCAATGCAGTACCACAAGGTCAGAAAGATCTTGGACTGAACAACAAAAAAACTGTAAGACTTCATATACAAAGCCTACATTACATGATCCTAAGTGTAGCATTACACCTGTTATACCAAATATTACAGCTTGTGACAGATGTCAATTCACTATTATAATGTATGAAGTAATCACTTTTGTCAAATGTGTTTGTTTTGTGAAAATTGTTACCTATACCTTACACTTGTCATGAGTTGTAATAGGCTGTCATGGCTGGTTATAATATCACAGATATTATGTCATGCTTATGGCACCATTATGTAGACACCATATAGGCTGTATAATTCAAGTAAAAGTGTTACCAAAGGCATGCTATTCAGCCTAAACAAATAGATCAGATCCATAAGGATATATTAAAATAGAGAACTGTCACAGTAAAGTGAAATAATTCTCTCAGAATATACCTAGACAAAATTTGTGAATGATATTCCTTCCGAGATTTTTTCTCATCTGTGAGTTTTTTCTCGCCACCGTTTTTCATCCCACTGGGGAGTTTTTACCTCGTTTGCTCGTTCAGGGTTTTTACCTCGTTCGGGGGTTCAGGGTGTTTACCTCGTTCGGGGGTTCAGGGTTTTTACCTCGTTCGGGGGTTCAGGGTTTTTACCTCGTTCGGGGGTTCAGGGTTTTTACCTCGTTCGGGGGTTCAGGCCTGGTTTTTTCCCTATTCTCCTTTAGTTTTTTTGTACAACGTCTTTGTGACAGTTCTCTAAATATAATACAAAATAAATTGAATTGAATGTATACTGAGATGATAGAACACTTATGCCTTAGACCTGCGTCATTATTAGGGAATGAAAAATCTATGATAAAAATGTATTTGAGAAGAACAACTCGAAGGCAGTTGTGCAGTATTCAGCCAATAAATATCTTTTCTTTCTTTCATGAGATCCTCAGAAGTCATACCTTCAGGCAGTGAATGAATCTCTTTATGAAATGTGGGAGTTGGTGAATAGCTCAGATGGGTTGAGTGACCTTCTCTGTCTCTTGAATTTTGATTTGTTTTTAAGGGGGAGACAATGCATTCTCTAGGTCCCACTTAAGATCCACAGGGCTTTGGGTCCAAGGGAAAACATGCTAATAGAAAGATTCCACCTTAAGCTTCCATTTGCATCGACTGTGATATTCCTTAAACCTGTCCTGTTCATTTTAACAAGTCATTACTCAGCTTCGGAGTGGAAGAAAAGCAGAGATAAAAATTTTAAAAATCCCCTGAAAATAGAGGTCCAATTAACTAAAAGATTATAGTGACCTTCTTTACCCTAACCCAATTGAAAACATGAAAAGGACCACAGGAATATATATATATATATATATATATATATATATATAATATATATATATATATATGTATATATATATATTTTTTAAAGATAATAGAAAAAGAACAGCCAACATTGCACTGCAGAAAAGAAGTCTTTAAAGATGCCTCTCTGTGATTGGTTGAAGCTTGGGGGGGTCTTTTGGTGCTTGTCTCCTTGACGACCTTGCAACAGCCACCCACAAAATCTGGCCATTGACCACCAGCACATTAATGGGAATGGTGTGTCAGGGATGGGCTACGCAGTCAGGGGTGGGCTACGCAGTCAGGGGTGTCTTAGAGCTAAATTATTTATTGTTTCCATTATACTCCACACGGTTGAGGATCCTGACAGGAAATTGAACACCTTATTTCTGGTGCTGTTTTTAAACCACATGCTGAATTTTATGTTTATGGTAAGAATCTTGCTATAAATCATTGGGTTTAATTTCAAATACTTTTTGTGGAATTTACAGTATGAAAAAGCTACATATGCATATGGTATACTATGAGGGCCTAAATGTGTTTGTTGTATTTTAATAAGATATTTTTATTTGTTTTATCTGAGTATTGCGTAGATCAGCAAGATTTTTCCAGAAGGCCTTTGTTGCTGAGACCAGCATCCTATCGCATTGTGTATGTTTTGAACACAATGCAAAAAACCATAGAATAAGCACTTTTACCAGTATATATACATACACATTTGTATACATACAAACCCATTTGGCCTTTTTGGTGTTTCCATTATCAAACATTTGATGGGAGAAACAATTTGTGCACTGTTTAGTGTTCTCAATAAAGTGCAGCCTTAAAAACACAATTAACGTTTCAGCCTCACGTGTCTTCACCTTTCTGTGCAGAGTTTGCATGTTCTCCCCGTGTCTGTGTGGGTTTCCTCCGGGTACTCCGGTTTCCTCCCACAGTCCAAAGACATGCAGGTTAGGCTAATTGGAGACTCTAAATTGCCCATAGGTATGAGTGTGTGAGTGAATGGTGTGCGTGCCCTGCGATGGACTGAGGACCTGTTATTTTTTTCGAGCAGTTGCAACACTTGTACGAGTGTGAAAGATGCCGCTCTTTAGGAGACTGGATGAGCTCTGAAATGAACAGTCAATCAACTCATCAGTGAATCAATCAATACAATTGTATTTATATAGTGCATTTTATAAAGGATTTGTCACAATATGATAACCCCAGCAAGCCGGAACCAGCAGTGGCAAGGAAAGTCTCCCTGGAAGACATGTAGAAAGAGACCTTGGAAGGAACTAGACTCAGTAGGAGGTGGGGGGGCATCCATCTTTGGTCAGCTCAGGTTGGGGGTTCACAAATACAAAACAGTGAATTATGGGAAGTGGGGGCAGAGGAAGGGGGCGGAAGACAGGGTAAAGAGCAGAAAGGGCGGGAGTGGGTAGAAAATCCCAGATAGCAGCCCGTTTTCCACTTTTACGGGCACAGATCCCACCTCGCTTGTGGCAGCTCATTCGCCATGGGAACGTACCGTGCCATGCACACGTAAGGTGACCTTTGACCCCCACTCCCGTTGGGGTGATCTTAAAATGTACGGCTTGACAGGAGCCGTGACTCATAAAGACCTGCTAACAGCTTTAGGTCGTCTTTCCCCTTCCACGCAGTATGTCTCATAAACAGAATGAGGGAGAGAGGGGTGGCGGACAGTTACAGATTCAGGATATCGTGTCCCGGTTGCCCACACCAAATATCGACTTTTTACAGCGTCTCCAGCAGAAAGGTTTGCATCCGTAGGAGTTCTGTAGACAAGCTTTTCCGAAGGGAGGTGTTGAAATGTTGCATCATGTTTCATATCACTGAAGTTGCTAATGCTGGCAAATATCTGCTCCTTTTAGACATTTTACCCAAATGTTTCCATCTCTCACTGTCATCCTGATTACTGGGTAAAAATTAAAGGGTTGGTACTGTTTAGGTGGAGGAGATTTCGGAAGAAAGTCGAGGCATCTCCAAATATTGAGGCAAAACCCTGAGGTGAATCTGTGGGATTTTGCTATTAATCCCGTGTTAAAGGCACTGGAGGATTTCATTTAACATGGAAAAACCTATAACAATAATGAAACAATAGGACAACAACTCAAAATAACCATTAGTAATACATATTTTGTTATATTTATGTGTTTATGTGTACAATGTGTTTTCTCATATTTAAATTGGCTTTCCCTATGAACTGTTGTTCTTATATATAGTGCATTAACCCACACTCGCTGTTTATGATGTACTTTGCTTTTCCCGCTGTTTCTACGCAGACGGTTTCTCCTCCAAAGGGGAGGATCGGCTCTTTCGCCGGATCTTCCAGAAGTATAACCAGTTCATCCGACCGGTGGAAAACGTGTCCGACCCGGTGACGGTGGAGTTTGAGGTCTCCATTTCCCAGTTGGTCAAAGTGGTGAGACGATTAGAATTTTGCCAACTGACATTTTTTAAAATGCATTTCAAAATGCTGTGAACATATCAAGCAATAAAAGGAAAAAAACCAAAGTCAAAAACCACTGGCGTGCAGAAGATTTGCTATTATGCATTATTCACTTTAAAATAATTGTAATATTATAATAATTATAATAATTGTAGGCCTATTCACTTTCTTTCCGGTAGAAAGCTGCAGGGTGGTTAAGCTTTCATTGTTACACAGCCCTTGAGTAGCAAAGCCGTTGAGTACCATTAACTGAACTCACCTCACCTGGTTTCTCGGGTCTGAATTGGTTGCTGATTTTAAGATTTTATGTCAGGCACCCTGCGGTTTTCCTAGGGCAAGCATGAATACCTCTGATTTAGAGGGCTACTCTCTTAAAAACTGGAGTTCAAATCACTTGTGCACCAGACGTTTGTTATATAATGTATGCATCTAATTGTATCTTCAAAGCAATGGCTTTGTGGAAAAGTAAGTATTTGAGAAGGAACGCCAGGGAGAGTTCCCATGGTTCTATTCTCTTACAGTCCCCTTTGGCATCTGTTACATAATGCATGAACACATCAAAAACACCCAGTTGAAATATAATTTTTTTTCATACAGCACCATCAGATTTATGGAAGCATTTCATCTTCTTTGTATTTAAATGTGCACTGTAAACGCCTGCGTCTGGTTTGCCATACATCATGGTCCGAATAATATCGCATGAAGTGCATTTTGCAGTTCTTATAGGAATTATGGCTCAAAGTGACACGTTGATATATTCTCTCCCCTTTCTGTTAGATTAAATGTGGGCACGTGAACAGGAATCATTTTTCATTTCTAAACCATTTGCTGTACCTGTAACAAACGTAGGAATGTAATCTTGCTAATAGCATATACTATGTTAATAAAGCCTTAAAATATGATGGCTTTCCTGTCAATAGAAACAATCCAGTCATTATGCTGAAATTGCTAATATAGAGAAACAAAGGATCACGTGAATTTTGAAGAAAGGAAAAATGAATCCATAAATTTAAATAAATAATACGTTACTACATTAGGTAATCTGGCTTTAAGACGCTTTAAGCAACTGGATCATATCAAAACCGTGACCCACGCAACACAGCATATATGTGCGTGTGGCTTTTTGTGAATGGGGCCTCTGTTTTGTGTGAACAGCAGTCGGCTGGCTTGTCATTATCTGCTTGGCACAGCCCTGACTTAAACAACCTTTCTGCACAGAATTTACCAAGCAACCATCACCTAACTGCAAGGCATTAAGCCATTGTGGAATGCTTGTGGTTTGACAGACTACACATATTTTGAATAACTTTACTTGGACTATATACTGCAATGAACATAGGTTGTATTTTTTTATATTCTCATACACCAACTGTTAAAGAATGCATAAAAACCTTGAAACACCAATTTGAGATATCAAATCATTACCGTAACCCCCCCCCATAAAGCCCCATAAGGGTCACAGTATTGACGCGATCCTTTTGTTTTGAGCATCTTCAAGCCATATTGCCTCTCTTAGGTTTATAATTTTTTTAACCTTAGGGATTCATAACAGTGCCATAAGAATGACACGATCCATTGTATAATAAACCGTGAGAGGTACGACAGCTTGCGATCAATGTCATAACACAAAACATAACGTATGCAGTGAATTTTACTAAAACAGATTCAAAATAACTGTTTCAAAAAAGTTTGCTACATATATCATGACAGTGTTATGACATTGGTTATAGTCTGTAATGTGTTGTCATGAGCTGTTATAAGGTTGTATGGCATGCTTATGACAGTGTTATCATGTATGCATCATGATATATAGTTCAGGCTGAGAAGGACTCGAATTGGAGTGGAAAATAAATGAATCGATGAGAGTATCACACTGTAAGAATAATTTAATCTTCTGCAAAGTCTGGGATCATATATGCCAACACATTGCTATTGGAGAAGACATTTTAAGAACAAACAGTTTAGAAACGTACATTTTAATAGTTATTACATCATTGGTCTGGATACAATAAATTATTTCCTTTTTTTTTCATCTTCATTTGCTTGTAAATGCAGGTGTTACTTTTTTATTATTATTTTATTATTATTATTCATCCAAATGTTTATTTTAGTGAATTTAGTGCAGAATTTCATATCATATTTGTGGAGAACAAAGAGAAGTCCTTGCATTTAATTGTGAACCCAGGCTGTTTGTGGGGCAAATACAATATACTTTTGTTCTTTAATGTTGTTAGCATATAAGGGACATTCCAGTACACTGCAGTTGTGGACGGGCATTGTGGCGCAATCACATTCAAAAGCTACTTTCACTTAATCTATCTATGATTCCATATAGTCATTAATGTATGTGCCTGGTGCATACTTAGGCCGCAGGCAGTTTGTCTAAAAATAAACGCACAGCCTTTTCTCCGCGTTGCTGTACAGTTTATAACCTGCATGTTTCCACCCGCGTTCAAGCCTACAAGGATCAGAGATAAATGCAAACGTTATGTATAACTCAGATTGTGATACGAGTGCAACGCTAAACAAAACAACAGAACAAGAATCATACTTGATACGTGTGAAGAAGCCTTGGTGAAAAATGAAAGCGACTGTAGGAATGAAAACGTGGGTAAAAGTGGATGTTTAGAACGTCAGTCTAAAACGCAGTATCGATGAGCCGCCAAATAAACACAGTCGCCATTCATTTCCCTTCAGTCCATTGCTTAAACTTTTTGAAAAGCTAAAGATAAAAGATAAAAATTTCTGTCATTTTAAATATTTATTTTTGACCACGAATGACCAAAAGGAAAAACTGACAGTACGATGACACTTTTGTGCTGCTTCTGACTGGGAATTATAGCTTTGAGGTGGCTTTCTACCCTGCTGTACAAAGGTCACTGGCTGTGTCATCGATGATCTGAGATATGTTCTGTGGCTGTTCCCCCAGGATGAAGTCAACCAGATCATGGAGACAAACCTATGGCTGAGACATGTAAGTGACCAGTGTGGTTACCCTGGGAACCAGGGCCGGTGTGGTTGCCCTGGGAACCAGGGGGCGGGGGAGGGGGGCGGTGAGGGGACCAGGTGCCGGGTGTGAAATCTCTCATCTCTTTAATGCCTGGACTGATGAGGGCTTGTAAGTTCTCTGGGTGACCAGTGTGGTTGCCCTGGGAACCGGGGGGGGGGGTCGGGGGGTTATAGGTTCAGGTGTCAGGCGTGAAATTCCACATCTCTTCAATGTCTGGACTGATGAGGTTGTTGGAACGGTGGGCGCTTCATGTCTGCGGGGGCGGGGTTAGGAAGGCCTCCTAGGCAACACAGAGAGAGAGAGAGAGAAAGAGAGAGAGAGTTCTCACAGCGCTTTAGGGGGCTGTTAGAGCCTTGAACCCTTGATTGGGGACGGAACTCTCTCTGCACAGAGCACATATGCAGAGTGTGGTCTCCAGTGACAATTAAACAAACAGTAAAAAGCAATAAAAGGCTGAAACATCAGACTGACATCTCATGCACTCAAATACCCAGGCAAAGATAGCTCCAAGATATTTAAATCATACACTAATACCAGCCACTCAGCACTCAGAGGGAATATAGCTAACGTCTAGTGGAGAGGTATACGTCTTTTTCTATGGTGTCCCATGACAGGAGTCTACTATTTAATGACCAATAAATATTCAACTTTGAGAGTTACCAAGTAGAATATTCAAAACATTGTCTGTAAGTTAACTGTAAGTTATTTTGAGTTCAGCTTGTTTAACTGGTTGCGGGGTGGAGTGTAGTGTCCTATATAAGCTTTCGGGCCCCGGGCAATGTGCAGGGCATTTTTAAAAAGAAGCCATTTGGTGCTGTTTACTTTGGTTCATAATCTGGTTTTTGAAGCGACAGACAGCAGGCCCTGGGAAGGCTGTGTCAACACGTCTGTGCGATAATCACGGGACGCATTGCCCAGATCAGTCGCGGTTTTTAACTTTTAACTGTGACTGCCTGCATCTCAGACATCCCATTGTAATGGCAGTCTCTTGTTTTACTGACGCGAATGTGAAGCACTTTCTTCTGGGTGCCACAGAACATTCAGCCCATCATAAAATGTGTGGCTAACATTTCTATTTTTTCTTTATTTTCTTTGCCTGAGTGTCATGACGTGTATGCCTCTTGCAAATGCACTGAGAGCATTTCAATTAATGAAAGGGTGTGTGACATCCTCAAGTAGCTTATAATTATAACTGAGCATCGTGCCTATAATCACAGCATTTATTTTCACTTTATCCAGGGGTAGTAACCTCAATAATGCATTATGATGAATATTATTCAAATGCTAAGAAGCACAAAACAGCATACATATGCATGTATGTGCACACACACACACACGCAAACATGTGACCACACACGCATTTGCATACAAACACAGGCACGGAAACAAACAAACACACACACACACACACAGTCTATGCAAATTAGATGCAAATGAGATGTAATTGTGCATTTTCTCACCGTAAATAGTATTAATAGTATATTTTTTAGCGGAACATTTTTATCTGTTTCCACAGCTCGGTGTGACGATTATGTGGGTTTACGGGAGCCAGTTGGGATATTTATTGTCAGGAATAAAAACATTTGAGGAGAAGGATCCAGTAGCTTTATGCACTTTGTGTATGAAGGATATGTTAGAGAATAAGGGCTTTCTGTGCACTCTTTGATTCTTAAAGAATGACCTGCTGTTAGAAGATTAACGAGAGTACTTCTTTTTATGGCTTTGCATCATAAAATGGAAGGGTTATAGTTTGTGACAGGTTATAGTTTATGTGGCATTGAAACCCTTTGACGAGAAGCAGCAGGGATTGTGCCCAGCAATAAGAAACGACCTTTTCGGGAAAAAAAAAGTATATTCTACACTTATATTCCACGTATATTTACTTACTGAATTTCACCTACGTGCCGAGGGAGTGGGACTCCGATGTGGGTTTACACACCCACTGCGATCTGTTCTTATAAATGGTTGTTTATCATTGAACCGTTAACCTTTCAAAAAAAGACACTTTATGACAGACCAAGATAATGTGCAGCCAGAGCAGTTCAATACAGTGCAACCTCTGTGTGTGATTAAAAAGGGTTAGACCTCGATTCATTAAAATTGACTGAGCCATTGTGTGCATGTGTTGTTCACACAAATATCCCTTATGGTTCAATACTCCTTCACACAGACGGAAGTCATAAATTGCACTTACAGCGTAACCTTTGAGAATGCTTGCATTTGAGACTCGGTTGAGTTGACATGCCCTTTGCAGATCAAGGTAAGAATAGTCCTGCTGTCAGTGTCCATTATCATATGAATAATGCACTAATTACGTTGATTAATAAAGTACGATCATTCCGTGTTTACCTACACATGTCATCACCGGACTTGCTGGAAGATACTTAATTTTCCCATTTTAAAGATATGGTACAACAACATTTGAGCATGCATATTAATGATAATCGAGACAGATGGGTTATTGGTGGAATAAATCTAGCCTTAGTGTTAAACTGCGCCATTGAGAGTATTCTCTGATGTAGTTATCCAAGGCTGAGCTGTAATAAATGTGCCCTTAAGTTAATTTGTGATGTCATTAACTAGATTAACACTTTGCCATATGGCTTATTAAACTCCAGTGATAATCTTATTGGTGTCGTGAGGGAAATTCCCACCAGAAGCTGTTTTCCCAAGAAGCACTGCAGATGGTATATTTTTATGTGGTGTTACTTGCATTATTATTTTCAAAATATTTGAATCGTCATTTGTTCTGAAAAAGGATCTGCCTCGTGAGCCAATGATTTTTTGAACTGGTATGGAACATTTTTAAAACCTTTTTTTTCAGATCTGGAATGACTACAAACTGCGGTGGCCGCCCACAGAATTCGATGGAATTGAGTTCATTCGCGTCCCATCGAATAAGATATGGAGGCCTGACATCGTGCTTTATAACAAGTGAGTCTGCTGCATTTATTTGGCCAGCTATGCCATTATAAGGGTCCATTGAGGATAAGGACTTAAATCAAACCAAAGGGATCTCAATATAAGGATGTAACCCTGTTAAATATGCTCTGTTACTTTTCTATCGTTTTTTAGTGCTGTGGGGGATTTTTTGGTGGAAGACAAAACCAAAGCCCTGCTGAAGTTTGACGGGACGGTGACATGGGTTCCTCCGGCCATTTTTAAAAGCTCTTGCCCCATGGACATTACCTATTTCCCCTTCGACTACCAGAACTGCTCCATGAAGTTCGGCTCCTGGACCTACGACAAGGCTAAGATCGACCTGGTGCTGATCGGTTCCAAGGTCAACCTGAAGGACTTCTGGGAGAGCGGCGAGTGGGAGATCATCGACGCCCCGGGGTACAAGCATGACATCAAGTACAACTGCTGCGAGGAGATCTACCCCGACATCACCTACTCTTTCTACATCCGCCGTCTCCCGCTGTTCTACACCATCAACCTCATCATCCCCTGCCTGCTCATCTCCTTCCTGACCGTGCTGGTCTTCTACCTGCCGTCCGACTGCGGTGAGAAGGTCACTCTCTGTATCTCGGTCCTCCTCTCGCTGACCGTGTTCCTGCTGGTTATCACCGAGACCATCCCGTCCACCTCACTGGTCATCCCGCTCATCGGCGAGTACCTGCTCTTCACCATGATCTTCGTCACCCTCTCCATCGTCATCACCGTCTTCGTGCTCAACGTGCACTACCGCACGCCCATGACCCACACCATGCCGGGATGGGTGCGCTCGGTCTTTCTCCGGGTTCTGCCTCGGATCATGCTGATGCGTCGGCCGCTGGACCAGCAGGCATCGGCCAAGAGCGGGGCCAGGGGCGGGGTCGGGCCCGGGAAGAAGAGGAGGAACAGCGCCTCCCAGCAGGGGGCCGTCAACTGCCTGGAGTACGGGGACGGCAAGATGTCCATGGACCACAAAAAGTGCCTGTGTCAACACGGCAAGGAGGCACCCGATCCCCCGGACCCCAAGCTGGGCCGGCAGCTGAACCCCCAGTCCATTAACACGGTGGTGGCCTTCTCCGTGGTGTCTCCCGAGATCAAGCAGGCCATCGAAAGCGTCAAGTACATCGCCGAGAACATGCGCAGTCGCAACAAGGCTAAAGAGGTATCGTGGCTTTTGTGTAAAAAATATTTTTGAGGGTGATACTATAACAGCTACATTTATATGTTTTGAGCCATAGCATGAGCTGTATTTCAACTGCTAATGTTTACTAACTGCATATGGAAAGTCAATTACAAAATCAAAGGAGTTAAATGTTTACAAAGCAGGTTGTAAACATAATTTACCGGATATAATCCCAGGTCCAGATTTAATCTGAATCTGAAGTGGATGATCATTTTTGTAACTTTAAAAATAAAACTCTCCCATTGAAGTAGAGACAGATGGTGTGCAAGCCCGGTTTAGTGCTGAATGCCAGGAGTGGATCTGAGGCTGATTGTTTCCAGCAGGGCAAAGTGTTCACAGTGACACCTTCTGACTGCTAATGCTCTTTCCCACTTTCCCAGTTTTAAATGAATTAATTCAATTAAGTGGCTTAGGCCCTGATTTTAGTCCCTATGCGGCCTTTAGGCCCTGACTTTAGTCCCTATGAGGCCTTTAGGCCCTGATTTTGGTCCTTATGTGGTCTTTGTCCCAAATTTCATTCATTTTTATTGTTTTCTTTATTTTTTATTTTAAGATTAAAGAGTTTATTAACTAATTATGGGAACAAACAGTGTAGTATCCACCAGTATTGCTTCCAATAGGCACATTCTCATCAAATTAAATTCAAATGAATCGTAATATCTTCTTAAAAAATAAATATTTTTGCATTTAATCATGCTATTTGCAGTTTGTCTTATTTTAGGATGTTGGGATGTTCTAAAAATAAAGTTACTTGTTTTGTTCAGTATTCCTTTATCTAGTGAATGTTTTCTTTTTTTAAATCACCAGAACAGCCTTTTCACAGATGCACATAATTCTCTTTTTCTATCCATTTTCTAAAAATACAGCGGTGAATCGCCCCAGTGGATTTTCTAGGCTTTGGAATGCAATAAATAACGGCACATTTGTCTAAAAGCACGAACAGCAGCAGGACATGCAAGTGCACAATAGTTTCTGTTTCTGCGCAGGATTTAAATAACATAACGCTCCCTCGACAATTATATGCTGCAACCTCTTTGAAACGCAGTTCAACTGAGTAAATAAAAACATGACGCTGGAGAATTGAGGCCGTTTCCCCTGCATTTGCCACTTGACTTTAATGCTCGGCAAATAACAGGCATCAATTTGACCTCAAACAAGTCGGATTCCTCACGACAAGAAAGCATATTTACCAATCTCGGCAGAAATATCATGAAAAATCCAGTATGGAATAAGAGACAGTGATAAACGTAATATTGCGTTGGCTCGGTGTGTTAGACAGCAGTCCAAGCCTCGAGATGGGCCTCAGTCGATGGTTTCAGGCGATCCTCTGAGTCTCCCAGGCCAGTATTGTCCTGAAATTCAACTTCAGGTTCCACCAGCCCCAAATGATCAGAACCATATTCAGCCTGTTCTAGTCTTCTTCTCACACTCTCTCACACCCCAATCCCTCATCATTTTCTTATTTTATGTCAATCTTACTCCCCTTGCTTCACCTTGACCTTTTCTTTTCTCTCCATATCATCACATCCCATTTATTTTCCATATCTTCATACCTTTCTCCATCTCTTGGTCATCTTTATTCTGATAAGGGTATCTGTTACTGATGTTACTGTTACTGATCTATTACTCTCTCTCTCTCTCTCTCTCTCTCTCTCTCTCTCTCTCTCTCTCTCTCTCTCTCCCCCCCCTCTCTCTCTCTCTCTCTCTCTCTCTCTGTCTCTCTGTCTCTCTCTCTCTCTCTCTCTCTCTCTCTCTCTCTCTCTCTCTCTCTCTCGCTCTGTCTCTCTCTCTCTCTCTCTCCCCCTCTCTCTCTCCCCCCCCTCTCTCTCTCTCTCTCTCTCTCTCTCTCTCTCTCTCTCTCTCCCCCCCCCTCTCTCTCTCTCTCTCTCTCTCTCTCTCCCCTCTCTCTCTCCCCTCTCTCTCTCTCTCTCTCTCTCTCTCCCCTCTCTATCTCTCTCTCTCTCTCTCTCTCTCTCTCTCTCTCCCCCTCTCTCGCTCTCTCGCTCTCTCTCTCTCTCTCTCTCTCTCTCAGGTGGAGGATGACTGGAAGTACGTGGCGATGGTCATTGACAGGATCTTCCTCTGGGTGTTTGTGCTGGTCTGTGTGCTCGGAACACTGGGTCTTTTCCTTCAGCCGCTCATTGGCTTCTTTTCATAGAACCAGCTCAGGCCGCGCGCTCTGTAACACGCACACGCAGGCAGTATCTCCAGATTCAGCGCAAACCCGCGTGTGCTGTGCGCTGGCGGAAAACGTTTCCTGTGGCCGTGTTCCACGGGGATAACTGGGCAATCATTTATGCTGCCAAATGCTGGTTTCAAGTAGGCCAAACGGTTTGAGGCTCCCCTCAAACGAGTATTTGCCTTTCCAGTTAGATGCCATTAATCCAAACAGGGGATCCTATTACTAATTAAAACTATTAAGATGTAAATTAAAGCTGAAGGGTGCCAAACATTTATGATGTGTGTCACTGTAAAATAAATCATGCGGATAGTTCATGAACGATTTCCGGGTCACATCTCCAGGATTTCTATTTTTATTAGGAATACGTGGTGAGAGAGACACAGGATTATAGATTAGTGTTTTATATTTTCAGACTGCTTTTTTCCTTCTTGTTAAGCAGTTGTCAAAAGTAAAAGGCTTATGTTTCTATTTTGATCAGCACATATCAACTTATTAAAATTAGCGATGCAATTAAACATTCAGCTGGTTTTGTGCCACGGTTGCGTTGTTCTTTCATTTATATGATATAAATATCACCTTTCTCCAGAATAATCTCTCTCTCTCTCTTTCTATCTCTCACTCTCCCGCTCTCTCTTTCTCTCTCTGTCAAGCAGACACGCGCACATATGCACACACACATCAGTTACCTGAAAATTAATTCATAATCTTGCACAATTCCAATGTGCAGTTAATATAATTTTAAACTTTAATGTAGCATGTTGCTATAACCTGCTAAATTGTAAATACAATGTTGAATATTTACAATGAATATTTACTGTAATAATAATTATTATTATTCAAGAGAATCATGTAATGGTTACAGCTTTGTCTTAACTGTCTAAAGATAAAACTGTCTTTTCATTTATTTAATTTATTTTTGTTTGTGTAAATTACTGTATCTATTAACTTTACAATTTTTGAAATGACTAAATACTTTGACTAAAGATCACAAGGGTTTATATTATGCTGTATATTCCACGGTAACCATGTTTTTTTGAAGATTTTACCATGAATTTTATGGTAAAAGTCTGTAAAATAGTCATACACATCGATATATAACCTGCTACCATATGATTAACATATTGTTACCATTATGTATATGGTAAAGTTCTGGAAACCCAGTTGCCAATATTTTAATGTAATATTTACAATTTTTTTGTGAACAAATAACAGTAACATTAAGTTAAGCATGTATGTAGCAGGCTGTATATATATATATATATATATAATTATACTGTGGTGTTTCACTTTAAATAATACCATTATTATAATTATTAACATTTCAGCCATTTACAATTTCATACCTTTGCTATTTTACAGACTTCTACCGTAAAATTCACTGACATTCGTTTACAGTGTAGTCATTAATTTCACACTGGGACAGCTTGTGCTTCTGTGCCTCAGATATATTACAGTGGGCCCTAGATGATAGTTCTGAAACGCAAAGTATATATTCACAGGATATATGCACAGATACATGTATAATAAGACCCCTGTTGCAATGTTACCTTTTGACTGTCATTCAAAAACATGTGGATCAGTACTCAGAACATGAATTTTTCATATTTAAATTGTTTTTTAATTAAACCTTTTGTTCAATCAAATTTTGTTACTGATAATCCTCTATTAAAGAATGCAAACCATAACTAAATTGTGAAGTGAATGGCCAATGATATATTTAAGGCTGCACTGTATACAGGGAGTATATGAATGTGAAAGGAGCCCATGATGACCAAGCAAGTTTAATCACCGTTTTGGTTTGCTTGGCTTTATGTTCTTACAACTACAGAAGTATCCTTTGAGAATTTTTTTTGATGTCTGACCATCTGTGTCTGCATAGAATAAGAACTCCATTTTAGCAAAAGGGCCAGAGCATGAATGTGGACAAAAATCTTTAAAAGAAACATTAAGCCAGATGTTACAGCAGCTTGCTGGGGAAAATGGCCGCAGGGCGGGTCACTGTTTGGTTCACAGGCCACTTCTTACCTAAAATAGAAAAGCCCAGTTACCCTTTAGTATTCCCAACCCATGGATGGGGGAGGGGGTTATGGGTAATTAATGGAGGCAATAGACATACAGCTTTCATTTGTAAATTGTAGGATTCATATTTGAAAGTCAAACTATTGTAATTAAATAAATACTTATGCATATTATTTTATTGTGTCAGTGTCTTACAGGTAATTTTGTTACATTTTGGTTTGATTGCATTGAGCGACGCCATTTATTAGCAGGTGTCTCTCAGAGCATGCAAGTGTAATAGAAAGTGAGTGATGAGTTTCACAGGCATGTTGATGTATGTTGAAAAAAAAATGTCACTTTGCATGGCTATAAGATAGGAGCTTGAATTACAAGCTGGGGCCCAACTGCTGTGACATCGCAGGTTCAAGGAAAGCCATTGGCTGGTGGGAAAGCATGTTGAAGGCGTAAGGTTAAGGAGAAGTGGGTGTAACCGAGGTTGCAGGGTGGTTCGATTTGGTTTCCCAGGACACACTGCGTTTTACCCTTGAGCAGGGTACTTCACCCTGCATTGCAGGGGATATATCCAGCTGTATCAATGGATACTATGTATAAATGCAAAAATAAATGCTGTGTAAGTCGCTCTGGATAAGAGCGTCTGCTAAATGCCTATAATGTAATGTAATGTAATGAAGGAGTGTGCACACCTACACCTATGGTGGATGACAGGGGAGTTTATAGCCGTGCTGCAAATAAAACTGAGCAAGGAACAATTGGCCTCACAAAGAAAGTAACAATTATTAACGTTAATAATATAAAATAAAGGCTTGGCTGGTCCAACCAATCCTCTTCTCTGCATATGTTTGAATTCAGCCCTCAAACTCTAAAAAACACACAGACATATGGGAAAATGTCACGAGTAAGTAAATAAATATACCAACAAAAGAAAAAACAGTAGAACTGACAATATCTTTACCACTGGTAAGGAATAGTGCGATATATAGTAGATTAATAGTGATATACAGTAGATTAATATTTATTGTAATTTACAATATAGGCTACAGGGGTGTTGAACTAGCCAAAGTCTGTTGCACCTCTCTGTATTTAGCCGGGACAGTACAATTGGGGCTGTGGGTGAATCAAAAATAAAAACTGCTTCCTCATGCGTCCCGTGTAAGCAGGACAAAGCTGTACAGGCCACTGGGGGACCACCCATCGCTGGAAACAGAGTGGTCTCCCTGAGCTGATGCTAAATAAATACTGCAGAGCTGCATGTTATGGAAATAGAACCATGTTTGTCTACAGAGAGAGAAAGAAAGAGAGAGAGAGAGAGAGAAAGAGAAAGAGAGAGAGAGAGAGAGAGAGAGAGAGAGAGAGCGAGAGAGAGAGAGAGAGAGAGAGAGAGAGAGAGAGAGAGAGAGAGAGAGAGAAATGTAACATCAACATTACTTGGAGAAACGAGACGCATGTTGTGAGAGATGCATGCACTTAATGCATCCATGTTTATGTACATCTATTTGAGACATTACTGTAAGACGAAGGTTGTGTGTGTGTGCGTGTGTGTGTGTGCGCGTGCCACAGGGCTACTACAATAACAGCTGTTAGGAAACTCTGAGCCATATTCCCATCAGGATTGTATGCTGTCCAAGTATTCCTGTTAGATCAGCATCATTACATCATTGAAATATAAATGCTATGAGCAACGGAGAGTGCTGTTATCAGCAGATCTCGTCCCATATCCATATTTCAATCATATGTGCGTGTGTGCCCAAGAAGGTAGTAATACAAAAATTGGTTTAAGTTGAATGAATTATTATTATTTTTTCTAATCAAATTCTGTTCTTTATTTCTGGCAGTGTGTAGTGTATAGTAAACTGTTTTTGTTTTTACTCACCATCTGTTCAAGGCAATTTGTAGTGGAGCTCATGAGCTTTTTAGGTTATTATCTTGTCAGCACACACCTCATGACAGAGTCAGCTGTTCATACCTCTAGGCTTTTAACATGAATTTCCCCAAAGGGACTCCTTAAGAGACTTCAGTGTGTACACATACCCATCCCAAATGGTCAGAGACCCTCTATTAATGAAGCTGTCCCGGGGAAAGACAGGGCACCTTAAATCATGCCTAACCGGGCTGCGATGTCATCTGTGTGATGCAGCTAATAAACTCAACTTTGGATCTTTACAATAATGTATCAATGGATACTTTCCCTTTTTGTCACTCACTTCTTGCCCAGCAGCAGAGCTAACTTTGGTGTGTAAGCTTGACCTAGACGTCGCATGCTTCATGCAACGCTTTAAACGACTGAGGAAGGTGTTCACTGAGGTGTACTGTAGTCATCTGTTCATGCATGGAGCCAGGAGTATTTTATTTATTTTTTTTAACCATTTTTGCTTATTAATCATGTAATATCTTCCCAACTTCCCCCAGATGTGTCATGTCAACACAGTTCTCATGAAATCAACAAGGGGTTCAAGCCATTGGTAATAAGTGCTCTTGATATACAGTATACTCCATAGCATTTTCATGACTCTTCATTGACATAAAACATGCTAATCATGGCCTGTTTGTGTACATTTTTGATTTGTGCCTCTCAAATAAATATATAGATATAGATATAGAATCATGCACTTAGCGTCACTACCATTTTTACTGTGCCCCTGAACTGCTTGCTTTCTTTGCGGGAAGGGGAGAGGCTACGTCTAAAGTGGCTCCGCCCGATCCCCTCCCACCACACAAATTCACCCCGGTTACAGTCGGCGCTTTCATCAGCGGGACACAGTCCGGTCCCCCAGTGGCTGTTCTTTATCCGTCCACAGAAGCAGTGGCAGATAATGACAGAAACCCCTAATTAGTGTTCAGCTGAAGACAGGCCGGGAGGGAGAGGGAAAGGGAAAGGGAGAGGGAGAGGCGAGAGCTCTTTTCACCCTAAACCGAACATTAGCTGCTCCGCCGCTTTGGAGGAGGTATACCCCGTTGCTGTTGTGAGGTTCTCCCTGCTTCCCCTTTCTGGGTCGCACGTTTTCTTTTTGGCTAGGTTCAGAAAATAAAGTACGATGAACTGTTCTCATCTTCCTTCAAATCCTACTTTGCTCCTCCGCTCTGTCCTCTCCCCCACATCACTTTTGCCTTTTTCTCCATCACATTTTTCTGTGGCTCTCACCATTTATTTCTTTCTTATTATCTTTCTTTCTATCCTTCTTTCTTTCTATCTTTCTTTTTGATATAGATGTAAGATGTTCTAAATCAACACAAAATGTGAACTTAAGCTGAATTTTCATCTGTGTTTTACATTGTATTTTTTGATTTTCTTGTAACTTTTCTCCACTGTATTCACTACCAGGGGACACACAGACAGACAGACAAACTGAAGGAATGCGGTCGCATCTGACTGGAGTTGGTTCACCAGGCAACGAACAACTGGTTTGGATAAACACAGCAAATGTTTTCACATCCCAAGAATTACACTGCTATGCATTTTCAACTGCTCAAATATAGCAGACATGACAAATCCAGATGTCACAAGAACCATAAATGGGAAAGATTTCTTGGGTTTAGGAGATGTGTGTGGGGGGAGGGAGAGGACCGGCAAAGTCAATAGAGGTAGTAGTTCTATTTCAACTCAACGTATGAATAATAAACGTGAAAAACACTCCAGTTGAGATGAAGCTTCTGCTGTTTCGAAAAAAACTGCAACTGTAAACTTAAGACGATCTTTTCCTTCAAAAGAATGTCAGAGGAAACCTTAAGGCCTTGCTTTGTTACCTCAAAACGATTCTTCAGGGGCTTATTGCCTCTTTACGCAGCGCTGTTATCTTTGTGTTAACACGCTGGGGGAGCTGGTTGTGGTTAGAGCGAGGGTCTCGGAGGATGAAAGGTCGATGAGACAAGCGCTGAAGCGTCTCTGTGTGCATCTGAGTCTCCTGACCAGGCATGCAGAATCAAACCAGATCTTCATGCGCCGGTGACTCTCGCTCCAACACTGGGCATCGCCTGGTTGCAATAGACGATATGGTATTTCTCAAAGCATGCAATGAGATATTTCCCCTTATCTTGCTCTGAAAGAAATGTGATTTACAGACGGCGTTAGTTGGGGGCATTATATCCCTTGTTTGTTTATTTCTTTTTTTCATGGTTGGTATTCGTTGTCATAGTGCGCAAATAATTGAGGCGTCATCCTGAAGCCTTTCAAATGGAGGCTTGCATTATTTAGAGTCATGCTGAATCTTTAAATGCTTTTTTCGTCCACAGACCGACTGTTGATTGCACTTTTCCCTTGGCCTTGAACAGCAGTTCCATCTGGACTGTTTTTTTTTTCCTGTTAAGAGAGGTTTATCAAAATTTTAAACTTCCAGAGAATGTGCTGGCGTCTGCGTCTTAGGCTTCCAGTCCTCGCCCTTTCCTAAGATGTCTTTCCAAACACACACGCTATACTGTACACCACCAAGCATTGCTCAGGGAACCACAAGGTTTCTGAGCAATGTTTGTTCGGGAAGGATCAAACGCATAGGTTTGGGGGAGACAGGGAGACAGTGTTTCAATGTTCCACAGCCAGAATTAAACTTTATTCAAAGCCAGCATTCTTTTCATAATCAGATGGTTTTTTACACAGTAATCAGTGCATTAGTTCTTTGTCACTAGTAGCATAGGTTTAGTATGTTTAGTATTTTACATAAGCTGTTGTTTTAATATGCGTCATAACGCTTTGTTGCATGCATTATGACAGTGTTTTGCATCTTTTTGTAAGCTGTTATGCGCTG
Source organism: Ilyophis sp. 1 JC-2022 (assembly GCA_022702515.1). Classification (NCBI taxonomy): domain Eukaryota; kingdom Metazoa; phylum Chordata; class Actinopteri; order Anguilliformes; family Synaphobranchidae; genus Ilyophis; species Ilyophis sp. 1 JC-2022. Next base: position 10,293,867 of record CM040400.1, on the reverse strand, counting down.
TCACTGCTAGTTATGACTGTTATGTAGACTTTGTGGCAGGTGGTTCAAGTTAAATGTGACCCACTGAAATGTGTACATGTAGTGCACTGCGCCAAAGGGATGATCTTATTATTCTGTCACAGCTCCTCTGACTTCAACTCATTACCGTGCACAAGATGGCACTTTTGTCTGCCTGACATTTCATATTATAGTGACCATACTCATCACAAGAGTTTTGTAGTTGTAAATTCTGACCTCATTAATTGGCTTGGCTTTTTAGTGATGTGTTACTTTAATATTGCCTCAGAAAGTCAGGAGAAGAAGACTTGGGTTTGATGCTTAGTTCGGAAAAATAAACTCCTTGCCTCCTCAAAAATCCAAAGAGGTTAGCAGACTCTGTTATATAGGACACTATGTAATGGTACTGCTCAAACTAATACATTTATTTGGCTTGATTGCGCTTGTCTTACTGCTTGCTTTGCTAAGCTTGAGACAAGTAAACATTAAAATATCTGGTAACACTTTATAATAATAATAATCTTGTAATATATAATTAGTAAAGCATTTGTTGATTATTTACTTACAATTTATAAATTATTATTCCTACATTCACAAACATGTATAGAGGTATTAATTAACATGAGTTAAGTAAAGATCAGAGACTTGCTGGTCAACTGGGAGAGAACCATTTATTTTATATATCCTCCTGCTTCCAGTGGTTGGGGCAAGGGCTTGGCCCAATCAATCAAATTTAATTTAAAATGCATTATCACCAAAATGGGTCTCAAAATACTTTTAACTTAATTAATACATTATAGATGCTTGTGAATGTATGACTAATGGTTTATGTATTTAATTGTGAGTCAATAATGAACAAATGCCTTACTAATGATCTAATATGATCAATGACATTATTATAAAGTGTTACCGACTATCCTAAGGGTCTAACAGCAGGTTCTCACTTGAAACCAAATCTAAGCAAGAAATTTGAGTCTCAGCACAACACTCCATCTTCAGGGAAAGCATTAAGAATTTTAGAATTTTCTATTAGTGTTTTTTAGTACAAATGTATTTAAATCGCTGGCAAATTCCCAATAAATAAATGTTCATATTTACTGAATACTGTGATTATCTATCATCTGATTCTGAATGCGATATTGGCTTTGGCTGGAGCTGAATTCTCGTTGCTTAACTTTTAAACACTGACAGTTATCATGATTCTCCAAATTGGTCATGAATATTTTTCGATATAATGCATTTTTATATTGTTCATGTATTTATAAAATGATTATAGATAAATGTAAAGAAATTTAATAATTAAAACCTTAAATCTTGAATATCATCATATCATCAATCTTGATATTTGTGCCATATTAATAGTACATCCTCTGATTGAGGGCCATATTTTAGATGTCAGTATGACTAGCCCATTATAAAGTCATAATGATTGCCGTGACATTAAAAATGTATATCTAAGCTAAATTAATTTGACATCAATAAAACATTCATTAGCACTTCCTGGAGAACAGTCATTAGCATTTTTCAAAGCGTTTTGACATCATAACCACCTTTTAACCACCACATTACGAAAATACTTCAAAGGCCCACTGTGACATGTTGACATTACTGAAGTTCAACTCAGACCCATTCCTCATTCTCTCCTATATTAAAACATTTAATATATTGTTCAATATGTTATGTTAGGTCAGGTCTAGCCAAATGAAAAATTCAACTTAACTAACATTGTACTGTACATTCCACAATATCCTTGAAACTGCATGCAGGAGAAGATCATTCACATGCAGGAGGGAGCGAACTAGAAACAGGAAGTGGATCAAATTAGATAGGGCAATAAATGAAGATACACTTGCCTCAGTGGTATCTGAATTTGGGAATTTTGGCCCACATTAAATTGTGAAATAATCCCAAGCTGTGCTATTTTAAGCCAGGCACACATACACACGTGATCATTTTAGTGTAAAGCCAGATGAAATTAAAGATGACATAACTGTAAGAGCGGAACACAGAGATACCTATTTCTGACATACGTACCTCTAACTAAAATAGTCAGCGCTACCGGTTGGAGAAGCCAATTCGCCTGAGAACTGGAATACATTCACAGAAAGATATCTGTAGCGGTTCACATATTAATACGTAAAATAGATGTGTAATGCATACAGCTTATTCCAGAAAGTTTTGACCAGCCATCTTTATTTCAGATAACTGTATCCAGCAGAAAAAGATACAGGGACAGTGTGTTGGGTAGCCTAATTTATCGAGGGTACGGAGTCATGACGACGAGGCATTGCCAGTGCCCAAAGGCAAAGAAACATTAACCATTAATGAAAATCAACTCTACCCAGGGCCAAAACCCTTTGCATGCTCCTCTGTCCTGTTAAGGGAACCTAAGGTTACGCAGTAGCCTAGTAGCCTATAGAAAAACACAACCTGGAGAAGATGCTGGTAGGAAGCACCAGCAAGCATTAACAAGCATGATCTGCTCTGGTATATTACAGACAGGCATTCTGGTGTACTGTATGTGAACACACTAGTGCAAATCAACTGCCATTAAACCACATTCCTGCATGCAAAGTCAAAGTCCCTTCAAAATAGGAGACATTGGAGCCAGAGGGACCGCTATCCCAAGGTGCATTGCGTTGGAGTAGGCCTCTGACTTTATTCGAATTTTTGAAGTACATAACAAAACATATACGCACTATAATGAAATAAGATATTCTGAATTTAGCATCCTGTGAATTTAGTTAATCTGTTTTTTTTTTCAGTGGCAGTTCCCTTTATGGTGTTTCAACTAAAATGAGAGCGAGTGCGATGCGGGTGACACACGGCCGGTGTGGGAAGCAATGTGAGTGGGGATGTATCTTATGGCCCTGTCACACTATTGCGTATCGTACTAGCGTATGCCAGCGTATGAAAAATATCACTCATACGCTGATATACGCTGACATACGCTAGGGGTACGTTAGGCATAGGTTGTATACGTTTCAAGCACGGTCGCATACGGTGGCATACGCTGGCATACGGCGAGGCACAAAACGTTTTTTAAGCATGCTTTAAAAATTTCTGCGTATTCGGACGTAGGGTTTATACGCTAAGCATACGCTAGGCATACGCTAGCCATACGCTATTTTCAAGGGCTTTTTGTGGGTATGAAAATTATTTTATGAATTTACATACGCAACTCATACGTTTCTCTCACACGCAATAGTGTGACAGGGCCATTAAGGCCCTGTCACACTATAGCGTTTCGTACTAGCGTATGCCAGCGTATTAAAAATATCACTCATACGCTGATATACGCTGATATACGCTGACATACGCTAGGGGTACGTTAGGCATAGGTTGTATACGTTTCAAGCACGGTCGCATTCGGTGGCATACGCTGGCATACGGCGAGGCACCAAAAGTTTTTTAAGCATGCTCAAAAATTTTGTGCGTGTTCGGACGTATGGTTTATACGCTAAACATACGCTAGGCATACGCTGAATACGCTAGCATTAAGCTAGAGGTACGTTACTCATAGGTCGAGTACGCTGGTCATACGCTGACATGATTATTGATAGCGTATTGATAGCGCGTGAGTAACGTACTTCTAACGTATGTCTGACGTATCTGCAACGTATATAGACATCTTGGCGTATGCCTGACGATTGAAAGAAGCAGAGGAACCTCCTGAAGCACTGGGCCAACTCAGGTGCAGGTGCAGTTCCATGGCAAGACATAGGATGATTTAGAACAATTGTATAGTTTAAAGTCAAGTGTAAAATGCAGTTTATTATTCTATGGGTCAGGGGTACTTATAAATTACACATCATTTGATGTATTATAAAAGTATGAAAAACACCAGAAGTAAGTTTAAAAAACGTTTATTCATATGATCAACTGATCATTAATAATGCCACATGATAATAATGGTAATAATGGTACATAGTAGGGATGCAAATATTAAGGAATTTCCTTAATCGATAGTTGTTAACCTTAACAAAAAATCGTCGATTAAAAACATAAAAGCTAAATATAGTTTATGATAGACAAAATGCATGTTATATTCCTCAATCAAAGATTTATTGTAACATTTGAGAAACAGGCATTATTGTAGCATAACAAAAATAGAATAGGAAGGCGTGTATAGGCTACTTTAACAGAGAAGAAATTGCGCTCGGTCTCATCTGTAGCAAGCGAAACCGTTGCTCCGCTAGGCACTTGCAGCATGAACATAATCGCTCTTGAAATTGAAAGGCGACAGTTAAACTAGTAGACCTAGCATAGAACAGTCAACTTAAAACATAGGCTATTATGTTTTGAATAGGCTCCTCATATGCATACTAGATAGACCTACTTATTTTTATTCAAGAACATTTAAGCATATCTACGTGGTCTGGAGTGAGTCGTGTGCGCAGCCTGTTTATTAGCTCTCTTATTGCCATCATGTCCTTTTCAACCATGTTGCATACCCTCTGAGTAATAGCCTACAGTCATTAAAGAGTCAATACTTCTTTCCTGGTTGTGGTGGTGTGTTGCGTTCCCCATCCTGAGAACCGAGAATGTGGAAAGGCCGATGGTTATATTGGCACTTTGTCACGTGATAGCGGTACGCTGGACACGCGCAGTTCATACTCTACTCATACGCTAGCCATACGTACATTACGCTAGCCATACGCTGGCGATACGCTACTCATACGCTACTCATAGGTTCAATACGGTAAGTATCCGAAAAATTCTTTATTTTCAACGGCTTTTTGCGCGTATGAAAATTATTTCATGAATTTACATCCGCAACTCATACGTTTCTCTCATACGCAATAGTGTGACAGGGCCTTTAACGGGAATACGCTGTTCAGTTCAGCCTCTGCCCGCGCTGCCTCGTTAGCATCTGACTTTATGAGAAACGGACAGCCCGGCCGACCCCCCGCTCTCCCCCGGCAGAGAGAAGGGCAGCGAGGCGCGGCCTGGGACGGAGCCGGCATGCCTCTCGTTACTGTCAGAGACGGCGTTTCGCTGCATCGCAGTTCCGTGTCGGCGCAGCTGCGGTCTGAGATCGCCCGGGGCCTGCGTACGAGCTGAGCGCTGCACAAGGGACAGGCGGTGGGGCAGGTGGAGAGAGGATCTTTCCCCCTAATAAAAAAAAGCACAGATGCGCGCCCTCAGATTGAACCATGAAGTAAAGGTATTCGTCTTATTTGCTGAACTGATGCTTTTTAAAAAGGTAGCCTCTTAATAACAAAATGAGTGGCTACTACGTTTTTGTGCAGGAATTTATGAGCAGTGTGAACTATTATTCATATTTCAACCGAGCTGCACAAAAGTCCACGTTCATTTATTTATATTTATTGAATAATACGCATCTATTTCCCCTTCATTTTCAACCCTACTGTTTATTGTTGAGTTGTAATATTGTGAACAACACTAATGAGAGTGAGGTCATTATCTTTATGAATTACCCCAGTAGTGTTATTACTGTATTACAGTCATACAACTGATCACGTGATGAGCCACTGTACGTATGTGCCAAAAGAGGCGTATATTCAGAAATATGTACGTGTTAAATGTACGTGTTAAAAACGCTTGACGTTTTAATTGTAAACAACCCGTGGGTTGTAAGTCATAGACAGATTGCATAACAGATTTACCTTACTTTGAACCTCAATATGGTACATTTTCTTTCCTTGAAAGATGCAGTTGCCCTTCAGCCATAAAGACATCACTGTCAGTTTTATCTTTCTTTTAGTGGATGTGTCACCACCTTGTCATGAATAGTGTACTCGGATATGAATACAATTTTAATAAATGATTTATACCTCTGTTGATTGTTTTTGACAGAGCATTTTCCTCACAGGTCACCATAGCCTGCACTCATGCACTGTGATTCATATTTCAGTGTTTGCATTTGATTCACTTGTTTGATGTGAATCTATATTGTGAATACATTTTCTTCAAGGGTGCTTTTCTACGAACGCATACAAGTAGATATTAATGCAAACTTAATTTCACGTAGTAGGCCTAGTTTTAGTAATACATCTCCTGTTTGCATCACTGTTACTAAAATCTTTACCACTGAATATTTCTATTGCTATTAATCATAATAAATATAAGGTTTGGTTGGCTTAGTAATACTATTCCTACAACTAAGAACATGATATTTATCTACTTTTATATTATGTAAGAACAATAAAAAAAATTGATTGTGGTTTATTGTGAACCCTGTATATTAAATTTTATGGTTTCTCTGTGTAGTGGGTGAGATATAAATGTCAATGCAATACAATATATAGGGTTTTCCATCCCTCCAGTAAAACTGGATTAGCCACCACCATGAGTTGACCTCCATGCAAGATTTCTTCCTATTGTCCTTGAGCTTTTCAGTTTCCACGGCCTTCCTTGGCTGGTGCTGGGGGACGTTGGGCCCAGAATGCCTGCAACATTTCCTCCAAATAAATATAACGATTATCACCACAATGCCAACCAGTTGTAACAACCCCCCTCCTCGTTTTTGAGTGAAGGTCCGAGGTCCCGCAGCTGCCCAGGCGACGAGCGCATGGCGCGTGCAGGTCTCTCGTGAGACTGTGAGAATTCCCTTTCCGAATCGGCAGTAATCGACGGGCTCCTGAACGAAACGGCACTCAGGCCGCAGCTGTGGCCCCGCTCAGACACAACTGGAGCAGAAAATCAGGGTCATTTCTTTGTGATAATCAGTCTTCTGTTGACTTTCATGAAGAAGCACTAAAGGAAAAAAAAGGCAAAAAAAAGAGGGTAATCCACCCCTCTGAGTCACGCGCCTCATGCCTGGCTCACCGCAGGCCAGCCCATGTGTGCGTACGTTTATCGCACTGAGCTGTGCATGCGCTTGCACGCGTTTCCTCATAATCGCTATTCTCATTGAATTCTACATTTCCACCTTGTCTTCAGTGGTGCAAGTGGCTAGGTGAAATACATGCTTGTTGTCTTTTGATTCTTTCAGTTCCGCTTCAGTATACAAATCCCCCCTCTGCAAAGTGAGATTACCGTATGCAGCACGAACAAGATGTGAGTCGTGATCACTGTTACCATAGGAGTGCATTCAAACTGGCTATTTGGTTGCTTTTGTAATGAGAAAAAGTCTGCTACGCTAATGGCCTGATTACTCTGTAGCAGAGCTGAGGATAATTGATTTATGTACGCAATATCTAGCTCATAATTTGGCTTCTATCCTGCAATTTCCCTCCAGTCCACCCAATGAACATACAATATTATGATAGGGGATTGACCAGCAGCACAATTTTATTTTCTCAGTTAGACGATTTGGACAAGGAAGCTGCCGTTACTCACACTATCACATACATTTCTCATACTCGTATTCTATACTGCCTGGACAAGTATCACCACGGCCATGTTGTGTAAAAAAATCTCTACCTTATTCCAGATTCTGTGCAATAGACACATGCCAATTGACCTTAACATTTTTGTCCATTTTTTATTTCTCAAGTATTGTCAACTCATCGGGAAAAAAAAACGTGCTAACCTTTCAAATTCCTGATTAAGCAGTTAGCAATTTCTGCACAACCTGCACAAGTTTCACAGCTTATATTTTATGAACTTGCATTACTGCGTGTGTCTGAGTTCCAGGTCTTAACGTCTCCTTATGAGCAGGACAATGGCATTGGTTAAAAGGCTCACAAAGTAGCAACATAGCTGAAGTCAACGAAAAAGGGAGTGACTGACAATGCATGTGAACAAACATAAAACAAACATACACTGGATATTAGTGTACACGTACTCACTGAGTAGACCATACAGCCCACAACTCCTTGTGAAGACAGAGTGAAGAACGAACAGCCATGGCTCTAAATGTATATTTGTTAGCATACGTGGTTGCACTCCTGTTTTGACTTTTTCGTTCAAACCTCTGGATCACGGGCGAGTAAGTGCTCCTGGATATTTTCAATCTCAGAAGGGTTTGGTGAAGATTTAGTGTTAGTGGCCCCTCTCTTGGCTCCACACTCGGTCCCCTCTAAAAGAAAGCCATTTGTGTTTGCCGGAGCAGTTGAGATACTGCTACTGCCGTGCGTGTGTGTGCATGCGTACGTTTCTGTATGTGTGTGTGTGCGTGCGCGTGTGTATGTGCGTGTGTAATCTCAGCATGGGCAGATTCTGTGCCAAATAGCCATAGTTCATGCAAGTTCATACCTGCCAATAGGCTGTGAGTGTCATGCATTTCCAATACAAATGGCTTCATCAATATGGTAAATAGCAATTTGATGTTCAGTTATGTATGCATGGATAAATTTACTGCCAGTTTATTTATTTATTTTAGAAATTAATTTCAGGCTTGTGCAGACTGCACAATTGAGCACTACTCATAAAAGAGGCCCTCCCCCACCCCACCTATATAACAGTGACGGGTTTTTTTTTAAAGGACAAATACCCTGCTATTTCAATGTTAAAATGATGAGGCGGTCAAAAAAGTGGGGCAGTTACCAGCACTGCAGGATGCTACGTGAATGAACTCACGTTAAACACATGCAAACCAGTGACAGCATGCAGATGTGACACAGACGACAGCACATTTATGTCACAGGCAGTAAGATGGGCCTTGCCTATTTGTGTGTGAAGAGAAAATTGGCAAGCCATCTGAGAGAGAGAGAGATGTTGAAATGTAACACCAACAGTACATTACATTATAGGCATTTAGCAGACGCTCTTATCCAGGGCGACTTACACAGCATTTTTGCATTTATACATAGTATCCATTTACAGCTGGATATATACTGAAGCAATTCAGGTGAAGTACCTTGCTCAGGGGTACTACGGCAGTGTCCTACGTGGGATTCGAACCTGCGACCTTTCGGTTACAAACCCAGTTCCTTAACCACTGTACTACACTGCCGCCAGTACTTAGAGTAAACAAGGTTGTGAGAGATGCACCTACTTAAAGGTTAAGGGGGCAAGGTGGGTGACGCAACGGTGCAATGGATTTTAGTGGCGGATAATCAAACGCAAAGGTAGGGGGATCAGAACAAGTCACTCACACAGTGAGGACCAATAAAGCGAGTAACACAATAATAAATGCAAAGAAAGAAAAGACAGGAAACTACTTCCTTGTGGCTAAACAGCCAAACAGAAATCAAACCACTAAAATAGGGCGAACTTGAATAACGAGTGAAACACAAACTAAATCTCCCGAGCTCAATACTGGAGCCAAAACGGAAAACATAGCAAAGAAAAGAACACCTTTGGCACATAAGTTCGGGCGGCTGAAAAGATGTAAAACCAAAACGAAACAAACTAAGCAAAACTGTCTCAGAGAGAACAGCAAAGAATAAAATAAATAGCACAGAACGCTAACAGGAGGAATAATACCTATACCTGAAATAAAAGCTAATAGCAAGTCCCTCGTGAACATAAACAGCATTTAATATCACAAGGTCGCTATTACCTGGCTATATCTGGCTCAATGCAATGTCGAATGACAAAGAAGCACCGGGGAAGCGGAAGTGAGGAACTTAAATACCCCGCAGGTAGAAGCACAGGTGAAAATAATAATGAGGGAAAGCAAACCCCGGAACAAAATGTTGGAAAAAATCAGATAGATTCTCAATCGGAAAACCAGGACGAGAACCGCAACGGAAAAAAAAATAAAAGTACTGTACCATGACATACAGTACTGAATTCACCACCGAGAACCAACTTTTCAAAGACGTTGTGCCTAGCTTAGACGGATGGGAAAAGTGAGCACACACATAGTGCATTTCTCTAGAACGTTCCTGTAAAGCGATGCGTCAGCACTGGTCTGCTGACCACATCCTGGGACTGCTGGCTCAGCTGCCTCCGCCAGGCGGTCTCCCCCCACTTTAAAAAGAACAATTACATTACGGCACGCAACCACAGCAGTATCCCGTGCCCGCTATAAACTAGTGCGATGTTTCAAATGTATCCTTCGCTAAAACATAAGAGTAAAATAATGAATAAATCAAAAAAGAGAAAGCTAGTCCTGTGTGGTCAAATTATTTGGAATGATGTAATATTAGGAAACAGATTTTGGAAAGTCGGGCCAACGCGAACACAGTCTGACGGTGCATTTATATTGAACTCAATATTCTTGCAATGAGTGCCATTTTTATGGGATGATACAGACACATTCGTCATATATGTATGAATGTCTGATGTGGTAATATTTGATGTGTGTATTTGAAGGAAAACGTGCAAAGCTGCACCTCATTTTTTTAAAAACGACGCTTGACGTCATATTTATGTGACCAAAAGGTTTGAGTACTTCTTGAAAAGTGTGCTACCAAATGTACTCAGCGAAACCCCGGAAGTAAGTGTATCATACGAGGGTTTAAAGTACTAAATTTAAAGAATATTTCGCCTACTTAACGACTTTTTCACCCTCCCTACTAAACAAGCCTACCTAATAGTATGGAAGGGTGGTGATTTGGACACATCCCAATTGTACTCCCAGGAGGGGGTCAGGCAATAGATGAACTCTTGACCCCCTCTAAGACAGTTTCATCTCATAATATACAATATTTATGGTAAAAGTTTAGATAAGGGGTTCCTCCTATGGACACAATAACAATATCAATATAATTTGTATCTATAAATTTGTAATTTTGACAACTGAAACTAAAGTCCTCATCAGCATTGCACAAATATTAATGTTTACTTTTGACAACTTTGTAATATTTTCACTCATATATACAGTGAGCACCATAATTCATTGCACAGTGACACATTATTTTGTTATTCTGGTTCTGTACTCTAGCACTTGAAAGAATAGAATGACAATGAGGTTGAAGTGCAGACTGACAGTTTTAATTTGAGGGTATCGCTTGCAGGAGTACCAGAAATAAGATATCAAGAGTTTTTTGATATTGTTGGGTTACAGACATCATGGCATGCAAAGGATATGCGACCAAATATTAAAAATGATGGTGCGACGACTATGTACGAAAGGTTCTATAATTTCTAAATGGTTCATCCGATATGGATGAAAATACCCTCATTGTCATTATATCTTTTCAAACTCAAAGTGCTAGAGTACAGCACCAAAATAGCAAAACATATGTCACTGTCATATATAGCATGCCGGTTGAAAAGCAGCTTATCAGTAATATACATTGATTAAATTTGATCTTGCCACCATTTTGTGGAAGCACACATCAGATCTACAATACAGCTGGAATTGTGGCTAATTACCTCCCAATATTCATTCAGATTTTATATGGCCAAAGCTTCCTGAAGTCCAACCATCATGATGTGACTCTGTGTTCCAAAAACAGACGCTGCAATTTCAAAACTGATAAGCAGTGTCCTGAGTCACTAATTAGCAGGAATAGAATGGAGGAATTAAAAAAAATAACTTTTTTGAAAGTTCTCTAGAGGGCAACCATTTCACTTATAGTTTTCATGCTGAGCAAGCGGCAAACGAAACGCTGATGAACAAAACATTACTATAAGTGTTTTAACGCCACGGTTTTACACTGGGGCAACAGAAGCCTCGGCGTGGTTTGAAGAAGAGAGATTGAGGGTTCGGGTGAAAGAGGAGCTCCCTTGTGGCCCGTGAGGGGAACTGCATGTAGAATTAACTGAACAAAAATGCATAGCTCTTCTTTTTTTCTTTTTTTTGGGCTTAGTCAGTGGTTCCCAAACTTGTAACGGTTGAAGTGGTTCACAAAATACATGTTTTTTAAAAATTACTTACTGTATGTAAGATTATTTTTCTTGATCTAATTAAACATGGCACAACATGACACATGCGGTTCTTTTGGCATTTGTAAAAAACAAACAAAAAAACCCATGTCTGAGCACATTTGAACATATCTTGGTCACGCCCAAGTTCTGGTACTCCTGTCTTAGCTGACACATTTGCATACAGGTGCTGAACATGATTACAAATTCACATCGTTTTTCAAGTCCATTTGCACGGCTGGATTTATGCACGCAATTAAACTGGGGGAGCTGTCTGCAGGGGACGCCAGCATCACTTCACCTGCGCTTCAATCCTGTGGGCCCCCAAACCCCCCAGTGGGGGCCCCAGAGCCAGGAGCTGTCCAGCCACAGCTGTTGTTTGCGGCGTCTTGATTAGCCAGGGGGACAGGGGCTGGCCGAAGAGTGGGGCGTGACTGACACAAAGCGCGTCGTGTTAATGGGCGTGCCCCGCTTTTAACGGTCCCGAGTAAATTAACGCACAGTTCACATCCAGAACTTGTTCAAATAACTGTGATGCCGCGCTGCTCTGAAGCTAAAGGTCTCTTCCTTGATGGGAAGTTTGGAGCAGGTGCTATATACCCCCTCCGCTCATCACCTACTCATATTTTTCTAATACATATGCAATAGCCAATCACACACAACTGCAGGCCTATCCGGCTGTATGCTGCAACGTCCTCTGTTCAGTTCGGGAGGGAGCGCCGTGCATTTAATCCAAATGCAATTCATCCAAAACGTGTGCTGCTGAACGGTGCTTTGTTTCACGCTGCAGTCTGCCAGCTATAAGCCATAGTGTAGCTACACTCCATATATTAGCTAAAACCATATATTTCCACATCAGCACGTAGGCTGCTGGCGCGGTGCGTTATGGATTTTATGATATCTAATTCCACATTACGGCAGAGACATTGTTACAATTATGCTGACGTGAATGCGCAGTGTTTGGCCACTCTGAGCTGATTATATGGTTAGCACCCTGTGTTTAAATCTGCAGTAGGCTATAGATTTACCTCTTTTCAAAGAAAGAAAATCTATCCTGCTCTGGCTCTCACTGGGTCTGTTCTAATTATGTTATGGTTTAGATCAATGGATACTATCTTTACAGTAATAGTACTTCGTGAGTTTGCGTTTAGGGCGGAAAACATAAATAAAAACATCGGCATAGGCCTACTAATCTTACTGAAATGTGAATCAGGTAGAAAGCACTGATATTGGATATATTTTTTTTAACAGATGAAACGTCGGGTCAGGTAAATTCTGTTTTGTTAAGGTTCTATAACACTCAGAGTCCTTACCTCAGATACAGGGACAGGAGGAGCACAGCCAGAGCCCTACAAAATGACCTCCAGCGGGCTACTCGTGTTCCACTTTCATTCACTTGAGTCACTTGATTAATGCAATGATTCTGTGTCTTTGTTTGATGTGTTTGTTTGTGTGCTGTGGGTCTGCCCCACTGTCTATGTCTTTTTTGTTGTTGCTGGGGCTACAACTGAAGTTCCCGAAAGGGAAATAAAAGTTATTCTATTCTATTATATTACTGCGCATGCCAACAGTACATCTTAACTTCACGTGTTATAGTGTGAGAATAATGCATACGGTCCCGATTTCAGGATAAACCGTCTAAAGACAGTTTGTGTAGGATATTTGCAATGCATGAACATGTAGCCTATCATACAAATAAGCTTACATTTATTATTATTATTATTTGTATTATTATTATCTTCATTAAGCTCGTGACAATTACAAACACGTTCTTACTCATTTCAGCAAATATATTAATGGGGCATTTCAGAGCTTTGAAATGGAGAAAAATTCTTGGCATAAAAAATGTCAATTCATATAGGCCTAGGCTATGCTGCACGCAACAGATATACTATGCAATTTTTATCTTTACACATCCATGTAGTGAAACGTGTCCAGTTAACTCGTGGAGTTGTTTTTAATGATTAAATCACACTGGCCTTTTCCATGCAACTGCCCTCTCTGCATCGCCGTCATTCTGCGTCTTCAGTGTAGTTCACAAGCATCTTGGTTATTCGGTTCCCCCCCAGCTCTGCCCAGTTTAATACACGATTGGCTGTATAAACCCCAAATCCCTCCCTTGTTTTCCTGTCCACACTTCCCCCTCCCTCCTACCCCCGCCCTCGGCCAGCCTCTTCGCCGCTCACCGGTTCTATGCGCTCTGTGGCGGCGGAAGACGGGTTGGTCGGTAAAAAATCGATGTGGAATCAATAACCAAAGGAGAACCTCACAAAGCAGACTTTTCACTGAATGAGGGATGTTCCAAAATATATATTATATCCGTGAATTGTTTATTTAAACATAATATCGTTCTGAAACGGATTCACTCTTCTCCGTCGTGTGTGTGACCGACTCGGATGCCCCAGTTCCTGCTGAAGCGCAGGATAAGTTGTGCCTGTGGAGAATGAAATTAACGCGCTGATCGGCTTGGAGACTGGTAGCATGAAGTTGACGGCGGCCGTCCTGTGTGCGGCGATCTCGCTCGCAGTAGGAACAATTGAAGGTAGGCGAAGTGTTTTGAATGAACGGGGGTGCTCGTTTTCAGCGGGTTCTATCCGTCAGGGACACAGCTGACTTGGCAAACTCCAGCACGCATCTATCTGATTTACTTTTCGTGGATGACGCGAAGTAAGAATTTCACCGAAGCGGTCAGAAGTTGATTCTGCCCAGTGTACACTTGCTCTTCGGCATTGGACACCATTTTAATCAGAAATTATTTTTATGGTTAGATGAGTGGTTACTGGTCAGCAATACTAGTGATTAATTTAACAAAAAATAGTCAAATGGTTAATTGTGTAGGCTAACAAGACATGCGTTGAAAGACTGCTTTACTCAGTATAGGTTGTACCTACTATTAAAAAAAGAAAGACACCATACTGCGAAACGCTAAACGTGTATGTTTCAATGCTTTTGATTTTTCAAAACCCCGCAAAACAGAAGTAACTAGTAGGTAATTAGATAAAATCCATAATAAGTTATTAATCACAGAATCGGTTAGCGCTCTCGCCTGGGTTGCAGTGTCGTTTACCCAATCCCCTCTTTTGCACGAGTTAAACATATGTAGTGATCATTAATATAATACAGAAAAGAGTACAATAAATACGAATACAGTACTCGTCTTTCTTTTTGTGCACAGACGCACAGATGTACAGATGGCTGTTCTGTTCTTTTTGGTTGATGAGTTAATAAGGAGGAAATGCAACACATAAAACCACAGACCAGGGGTGCACACCTCCGGTCCTGGAGGGTGGATCTGCGTGCTGGTTTTTGTTCCAACCAATTACCTTAGTTTTATGACAGCTCTATAAATTACGCTGGTTTACTCCTGTACTGGAGCGCAGTAAAATCTTTGTAAAACGGACTCGCAGTCTGCGGCTGTAGCTGGTGCTTATACAAATGGCAGACCAATATATGATTGAGCTAATTAAATAATTAAGAACAGAAGTAGGCACAAAATCCTGAAACGGATCGGCTCTACCACTTGGAGTCTGGGAAACTTAATATCATGCACGTCACAGCTAATTCACCCTTTAAGTGCATATGCCGTTCATTTTATATCACTTTTCATCTCTGATGAATTCTCAAAGGGACATTCATTGAATTGATGTGTTAATGTCTTTATTATTTTGATCCCTAGACTTTGCTTAGGAATGAAAGACTTGAATGTGTACATCATCTATTCAAATTGTTTTTTTTAGATAAATACTATCAAATGCGATTAAGTACATTTGATTTTAATATTTTTCCCAGGTATGTTGTTTTTGTGTAGTCAATGAATACATCATAAGTTGTGTTTTCTGCTGAGTGACTGTTGGATTTACTCCTTGTGTACAGATGTACTGTTCAGCTAAAGGATATGTGATTTTAGAGTTTAGCTATATGCTGTAGCACGCTGGCACGCTGCGTTGGCACGCTGTTGATTGACTGGTTATGACGTTCAGTTTTACCCGTCTTTTACTTGCTTTGGGTGTGTGAGGTCTGCTTTAGCGAATGAAGGGAAAAGCGTAATTATCCATTCAGATTAAAATGAAATCAGGTGACACGTCCTGTAATTATATTCTGAGACAGGAGAGATCGCCCATTATGGCTCAAAGCTCCTCGAGTGGCTTCAGTATTTCAGTCATTTCTCAGTGCTCAGGATGAAAATAGCAGGTACATTAAAAATTACCTTGGAGTATGATGTCATAAAAGTGTTTGTACTTTATTGCTTAGAGAGTCTGTTCTTGGCAGTGTCATTATCCAGCAGGTTTATGGGTCTGGTCTTAATTTTATAACCTAATTTAAATAAGATCATATCTTCCAAAGATGGGAACGATGTTTCCATGCTGGCTTTTGTAATTGCTATCTTGATGTTAGTTATTGAACATATTGTTCAGAAAAGAAAGTAAATATTAAATAAATACATCGGGCCAGCCAAGGACAGATAGTCACTAGCTTGTGTGTGGGTATCCTGATCTGACTAATCCATTGATGATGTTGAAAAGTCAGGAGCGCATCATCAACATCAGCCAGTGGGACAGGCTCTGCTTTTTAAGTCTTTATTGCTACTCCTCTGTAGCCAGGGAAACGCCTCTGTGATGAGCCAATGTTGGCCTTTCCGGGGACCAGCTGCCTAGTGTAGCGGCCTGCTTCCTGGACTTTTGACTTGAGGTTTATGCCAGGCATGGATGCTTATCACCAGGGAGACCGTGCAGTAGTTTGTGGTCTGGTTTCTGGAACCACGCTTTGTGATTAATACCAGAGCCCGTGCATCGCCAAGGAGACCATGTTGTCTGGACTCCTTCCTGGTTCTACTGCAGTCATTATTAAAGTTGTTGATCTAAAGATAAACAAGGCTGGGACATTGTTTTCACTGCAGGGCCCCGTTGTTAAAATCACGGTCCACAAGGTCTAAGAACTGCTGGTTTTCCACCCTCCCTTTAGCTGGGAGTCAGGTGTGATGCCAGTCTTGCCAATCAGTAGCACTAATTATGCAGTTAATTACCTGGGAGAAAGAAAACCAGGGCCGGATTGGGATTTGAGGTCTATATTTGAATATCCATGCTGTAGGGCAGGGATTGGACAACTCCAGGCCTCGCGGGCCGGTGTGTATGCAGGGTTTTGCTGCCACCAGTTACCCTGCCTCAATCAGCTAATTAGTCATACACACAAACACTGATTCTCTTGTAAATTAGACCGCAATTAAATGTTGCAACGTATACATAGAGGCAGAAGAACATCAATCCGCTGCCGTTCATATTGCCGAATGTAACTAAAATATCTGATTTCGAGGATCTATGATATTTTCTGAGAAAGGGTTTATGGGACAGCTTTATTAAATGGTTCTACACAGAGGGGATGTGTTTCTTCTGTGGGGGCTTAAGCTACTGCTTTGATTTAATGAGTGGTGACCCTGTTAATGGTCTAGAACAGGGGTAGGCAACCCTGGTCCTTGAGAGCCGCAGGGTCTGCTGGTTTTTGTTGTTACTCGCCACTTAATTGATAAATGAAAGCAGTTGATTACACAGTTAACTCGCCTCACCTGGTTTCTCTGGTCTGAGTAATTGTCATATTTAAGGTGAAAACAAAAACCAGCAGACCCTGCGGCTCTCAAGGACCAGGGTTGCCTACCCCTGGTCTAGAAGGAAGCCATTCTAACAAGAGGCGATCAGGTTTAATTAGGTGTTTTCTACCATCGACAGATATATGACCAGTAAACCACCTTTAACAAGAACACACAGGTTAGTCATTATCCTTTACTACCTAAGCTACCAAACAAGCCGAATTATTGGCCTGAAAGTGTCCAATGTGAGCCCGTTCAAAGGAATCGTCTTAGAAGTCACCTCTGGGGACGTCAAGCATTGACGTTAATTCTTGACGGCGCAGTTTTGGTTTCCTCGAGTGAGCTGCTGTTCTGTGTTTCAGTGAACAGACGGAGAGACCCGGGTGCTGTGACGCTCACACCCCTGTTGATCAGTAAAGATCTGTGTGTGTGTGTGTGTTTGGGGGGTGGCAGGTCTGTTGTCTGTTGGGAGTAAATTGCTGTTGTGAAACGATGATTACATTTGCTGTCTGTCTTCCTGTTTTGAAACGTTGCGTCAGCAGCAGCGGGCAAAATCAGGAGGAAATTAATCTGCTCTAGATGCGATATCCCCCCTTCCCCCATCCCTGAATCAGATGGCATTGTTATTTTGTGTAGTGGCCTTGCCCTAAAAATGCAAAAAAGGGTTCCTATAATCCTCCCCCCACTAATAATATTATACATTTTATCAATGATTTTCCTGCTTCTACAACAATATTGATCAATACAAATAAACAAACTGAGCTAGAGTGCACACACACACACACACACACACACACACACACACACACACACACACACACACACACACACACACACACACACACACACACACACACACAGTAACACACAAGCAATACACTTTAGCAGGTGCTCTTAGATAGAGCTGTTTTTGTCTTTTTGTAATTCATATGCACACCCTGGTAATGCATGGCTTGCTGCGGCCATTCTCTCGTAAACCTAGTCTTCCAGAGATGGCCGATAACTATTCCCTGTATGTTTACGTATGTACCGAGAAGAGGACTTATTCTGTATTTATTGTTTTATTTCTTGTTTGAGATGGAGTTCTCTGAAAGGCACTGCAGTGCTACAGGCTTTTTGAAGCTTATTTGCTGTTCACCCATAATTTCAACAGCCCAAATAAGCCAGAGGCTTGGCCTCCTGCCATCTGCGGCCTGACCTCCAT